>LOJH01001609.1:23282-37373 GCA_001685095.1 Ellobius talpinus
AGATCTGGTGCCCTCTTGAGGAAGAGACCTGGTCAGTCATCCTCATCAACTTAGCCCATGAAACTCAATATGGACACATTCAACAGAACCGCCTTGTATGGGCTGCCCATGCATGTGTCATTATAGCCAGGGCACAAATTTTATTCATTCATTTTATCTTTGGGGTCTTCTGGGAAGTCCCATGGAAGCAGGGAAGACACACAGTTTACTGCTGTTGCTGCACATTTTGTGAGAAACACTATAAATTACCTGAGGTAATTCAGACAGTTGATTTCCATCCAACCAGAGATCCTTCAGATGCAGGAGCGCCCCAATTGATTCTGGCTGAAACAAAAGGTGACATTGTAGTGACAAGGCCCCAGACCTCCATCTTCCATTATGAGAAAAAGAATTATCAAACAGGAAAAGGGTACCACAGCAGGCTTAGCTGCTATTTCTCTCATGTCAAGACTCTGTCCCTAAAACTGCCCCAACCTCCTCCCTAGAATGCAAACACCGCCCCTCATGGTGAGACCGCTAGTCCTGACTCCCCCAAACCATATTTCTCCAGAAACACATTTCCCAGGTTTCCTAGTTGTGCCTGAAGAAAGACATCCCTACTGAACTCCTCAAAATCACTTGAGATCTTAAGGGCAGAGAAACATCAAATATCTCAGATACATACTTACCAAATTATAGATTTCATTGTTTCCTAAATCAAGTTCTTCTAGTCTCCTTAGTTGGGTGAGAGAGCTGTTGAAATAACCAACAACAAGAATGCTCAGAGAGGCTTACGGCACACAGAGAAACACACTTCCTTTCTTGGACTAGTTTCCAAAAGCATGGTTTATTTGGACGTGGTATGAAGCACTGCTCAGGAAACTATCCTGCCAGTCACTCTGCACAAAATTCCCTCTTCTTTCCCCCAGAGACTCACTCAGGAAGATACGTAAGAAGATTCTCTCTCAGTTCCAGTGAAGCCAGGTTATAAAGACTAGAAATTCAAAAAAGAAAACGGTGTTAAGAAAACGCCTTCAATGTTCCTACTCCCCCATCACCATCCACATCCCCCACATGCTGATCTTATTAAAACCTTTCCCGTTACTCCCCAGAATAAAAATATAGACCACCATCACCATCCACCACCACCACCACTGATGAACATAATCTTCATGTCCCAGATTTCAATACAATGGCATTAATAAAAGTATAGTATTTGACTCACAAATACCTTACACTTGAGACAGGGAAATAACTTCCCAGTCACCAAAGACAACCACTCCCTGAACATAGGCGCCAACTAAGTGCCTCTCAGCTTCAGAATGTTAAAAATGTGCTGCCTTTAATCTCAAGGGGCGGGGACTTCTTCCCCGCTATCAGTGAAATACCATGCCTGTTTTGAATAGAGTGCCTTGGTCTGACAAGATGGCTCAGGGGTAAAAGCACTTGCCACCAAACCTGACACTCTGAGTTCAAGCCCCAGAATTTGCTGGTGGAAAGAGAGAACCAATTCCTGCAAATGGTTTTCTTACCTTTACTGTGGCATGTTCCAGCCCATAATAAACATAATAAAAAAATCAACCTAGGGTGTCTCAACAAAAGCCCAATGCTCTACCTTATGACCACCAACCACAAGAGAAAATACCTCCCTTTTAAGGAGTCAGGAATAATACAATGAGACGCTCTGACCATACATCTGACTTAATGCAGTAGCTATATTGACGCTGCTCTTACCCTTACTAAGCCCTAGCACGGTGCTCTTTGCAGCAGATTTTCCTGCCTTTCAGATACACGAGGGCCTATCAGGACACTGTGGAGCAGGCAGAGGCTCTCCCTAACAATGATTATCTGGGTCACGTTCAGATAAGAGTCAGTGCCTCACTAACAAAAGCTCCCACCTCCTGGACTACCTCAGCACTGCATGACACAGATTCCAAACAGCAACCACCCTGTACTTCACGGGTACCTAGGCTCCATGCAACCCCAAGCAATTTTGCTAATATTGCTTTAGCAGCATTTAGATTTGGAGGGATTTTATTTCTGAGCATCAGCACTAATCTTCCTTAATCCTTTACTTTGTCTTTCCAACAACAAAACTAGGACCATGTGGACTTAAAAACAAACAAACAAACAAAAAACCCAGAGCATAAATATGAGTAAACAGTCCTTCCACCTATTGGTACAGATATGCATCTTTGCCAAGAATATTTTCAACTATGCTAAGCACAGTATACACTCTATATCATATTCAATTATAAGCTAAATAAGGGATTGGAGAGATGGCTCAGCAGTTCAGAGCACTGGCTTCTCTTCCAGAGGTCCTAGGTTCAGTTCTCAGCACCCACATGGTGGTTCACAGCACCATGCAATTCCAGTTCCAGGGGATCTGTTCTCTCAGGCATTCATGGGCACTGTATGCACATAGTGCACACACATAAACCCATACACATAAAAATAAAAATTTGAAAACCGAATAGAGTTTCCCTCAAAAACCAAAGCAAAGAAAGATGTCAAACAATCATGATTTGATTTAAGAAAACCAAAATCCTTGCTCTAAATAATCACTCATGGACGTATCCCCAATGTCTTCCTGATGGAATGAACCTGACTGGCAATGGCCTGGCAACACAAGTTCTAGTTTCTTTCTGTCAAGGGTTTACATGGAATTATTACCATGGGGGGGGAGGGGGGAAGAGCTATCCAGAACTAACATGTACAATGCTGACAGTCACACCTAGAAAGGGAAAAGTAGAGATTTGATTTCAGAGATATGTGTTCACGTCACTCCATGGGTTTATTAGAAAGGTGGCAAACCCCTGTCTACATTCACATTTAGATCTTTTTAGAATCACTGGTGGGGCTGTCATCTTACCCATCCAGCACCCATTACTTCAATATCATTTTTGACAAACTAAGGATGTCTACTGATAGGAGGAAAGTCCTTTGCGTAAGAAAATTTCACTTACTGGGCACCATCAAATGCATTTTAAGATTTTTTAAATTATGTGATTGATGTGTGTACAGAGGGCTGTGTGTGCACAGACGAGTGCAGGCCCCCTGGAGCGGGAGCTGTATCAGTCAATTTTGAACTACCTTGACGATGAGTGCTGAGAACAAAACTCAGGTCTTCTGCAAGAACAATACACACTCTTAACCACTGGGTCCTCTACAGGCCCATCAAATGCATCTTGAAAAGCTGCTTTATACAAAAGTTGAGTCTGTGTTGTACCATGTTTCTGAGGTTTGGATCTGAGCACCTCTACCTGAAACACAGAAGGGAGGAGCCTAGAGAGAAGAGGGGCTGTACAGGGCTCCTCTCACACCTCTTCACACCAAGTCAGTCATGACCACCTTGTCATTATGGGCAACATTATGATGGCACACAGAAGACTGAGGCATCCTGCATCAGGAAGAAGCAATGCCACAGCCACAGTCCAACCTGGTCCTGAGCCAGGGACTGCCCTCACACTATCAGGTATCTCAGGAGCTCACTTTTGCTGGAAGTTTCCCAGCAACACATGAAAACCATTTCTTGATCTCCAAGGCACAGTCATCTCACCTCCTTAACCAAACCAAGAAGCGCTGCAAATTTTATCACTGTGTGCTGTTAAAAATATGACACATGGGATTCTATTCAGTTGTAAATAAACTTGAAATTTTCAGGTGATGGATGGAACAAGAAAACAGACAGCAAGGTAGCCCAGAAAGACAAACACTGTATGTTCTTACTTGTGGCTCCTGGCTCCTCATCTTCAGATGGGCGTGTACTAGAGAGAAAAGTAGACGGGACCATGGGGTGGGGACAGAAGAAACTCTAGAAAGGTCAGTAGGACACAGGTGCTGTGAAGCTGGGATGAGTGGGAAAAATAAGTGTCGTTTAAGGGGGGGCAATTCAGGGGATGAAAGGAGGAGGAGAATAAGACTAAAGATGCTCAAAAAAGCCATAGGGGTTCACTGACAGCAGTGGCAGCAGAAGCCGGGCTGGCCCCACCAATGGCTGACTAACTCGGATCCCATGCTTTGAGTGGGTCCACCACAACATCTACCCCACCATGAGCTGCTGTAGCATGTGAAGGAGCCAGTCCTACAGGAGCAGAGCTGCAGGCCCGCCACGACTCTGACAACAGCAGGATATCTGAGACGACTCTCTCGGCAATGGTCCCATTTGTCCAGAAACCCTGAACCAGACCAATGTCTCCTTGCAATGAATATTTGTGGGGTGTGTGTGTGTGTGTGTGTTTATATATGTATGCATGCACGTACATGACACCAACTTCTACTGCCACTGCGACGAAAGATGAGTCAGTGGAGAGGTGGGAAAGACTGAAAAATGGAGTGGTGAGTGAGCGGTGGAGGTGGAAGTAGAGATGAGACAGCAGGGAGAGGTGAGTGAGAAGCCTGCGGTGGAGGAGAGAACATGCTGTCGAACAGGGCCAAAGGGGAGGGGTGCTGCAGCCTGGACCCTGCACTCGGTCACAGCCCCCCCCCACACTGCCCAGCTGCACCATCTCCCTGGTTCTGAACAACAACACGGTGTCCAAGATAGAAGAACAGATCATTTTCTGGATTGGATCCCCTCAAAAGACCTCTATGGTCCACGCTGTGCCTGAAGGACCCTTCAGTATCCATGGTACACTGCCTCAGGCCTGCTGAAGCCCAGAGATCTTCTGGATGTCCATGGTCCTACAACAGCTGGAAGTCGTGTTGATGTCCCTGGCCCAAGGTACTACTGAAGGCCGGCCATTCAGATGTCCGTGGGCTGTGCTTCCACTGCGGGCTATATTGATGTGAGTGGCCTGCACCTAAGGCCATGATGATGTCTGGGTCTGTGCTGCTGCCAAGGGCCATGTCTGGGTATGTGTTGATGTCCATGGCCCGGATTACCTCCAAGGGCCATGTGAATGTCTGTGGTCTGTACTACCACTGGATACTATGCTGAGGTCCGTGGCACACGGTGATGCTGGGGATCATGTGGCTGTCCATGGTCCATGCTGTCTCCAGAAACTGTGTGCAAGTCCATGATTCGTGTTCCTGATGGCTGCCAAGAGCAGGGAAGTTGTTTTTGCCATGGCATTGATGACTGCAGACTAAGTTGAGAAAGAGGGACATAAAAGGCTTCTGTGGCAACCCCTACCCTTCCTCAGTCCCCTAAAAAAATAGCAGCCTAGACAGAAAGCCACTAAAGAGAACTCTTAAAGACTGTGATAAGGATGCTGAAGTATTGCTCTCCACATTGATGGCTTCTGGCCGGGGAGCAGGTGGGGCAGGACTCAGTTCTCTTTAAGGGGCTGCCCACCAGGAGTTTGACCATGCCCCAGTGAGTACATGGGCAACACATACTGAACTTGTTTTCTTTTTCTTCTTTTATTGGCAGGGGGGGAGGGGGTGTAACAGGAAGTCCAAAGGAGGAGGGGCAGACCTGGGAAGACTGGAATGAGAGTGCTCAGGATTCATGATGTGAAATTCCCAAATAATTAATAAAAATACTATGAAAAAAAGCCATGGCAGAAATTATTTATGTTTACTTAAAAAATGTGTATGCATAAATGCGTGCACTCGCATACACACACAAACTATAGTTTAAATGCAGTGACTTCACCTGGGGTGATAATACTCCCCCAAGAGCCATTAAAAACAAAACCCTAAGTGCTAGGCATGTAGCCTTACACTTACCATTAGCATATATACAAATATGACTCCCAGCAATTAAAAATAAAGATCTGGACATTATAATCAGACTCTGTAACCTCAGGGTGAAAGGCATTCTTTGTCTGAAAGGCTTAAATCCTGGTCTGTTTGGTTGAGATATTTTATTACTAGATCTCAATGTCTTCTAAATACTGTGTCTGTTATAGTAATTAGTACTTAATATATTTTCCTTTCAAATTAACCAGGCTAGTTATTTAAAAACTTGAGACATCACTTGTCCCTTAGCACACTTGGGTACATTAGAAGAACACAAGTTCGGTCACTGTCCACAGAAAGATCACAGTAATCATTTCCTACTACTGAAATCTTGAGAGGACAGACCCCAGGAAGGGGAGCCGCTGGCATGGGCATTTCATACCTTACATACACTGCAATTTGTGACTCTTTAAACAAGGGGCAGAAAACACAGAAAAGACTTTTCCTAGAGACTCCTTAATCTGGACAAGCCATTCTCAATCAGAGGACAGCAGACTAATTTGAAACCACCACAGGCTTGCTTCTCATAGCAGCTCACTTTGGAATGTGCTAGACCAAAGTACAGGAACCTACCAACCCACTGCAGCACACGCTTCTCCAGACTGCTGTGGTTAAGAGTGGACACAGCCCAGGGTTCGCGTAAAGGCAGTCAGACACTGATGCCAAGAAGACAGTCTCTTCCCTCGTCTCCCAGAACACAGCATTAACATGGCATCTGTTCCCACTGAGGCAGCGTCTCCCACTCACAGTGAACAGCATCTCATCTCTAACAGAACCCACAGAAGAACGTGCTACTGAGGAGCCCAGAGAAGAGGAGCACAACTTTAGTCCCAGCACTCGGGAGGCAGAGACCGGCAGATACACACGTTCAAGGCCAGCCTGGCCTACAGAGAGAGTTCCAGGACATCCAGGGCTACACGGTGAAACCCTGTCTAGAAAAACCCAAAAAGGGGGAAAAAAACGTGCTGAGAGGTACTGCTGGCCAGGGCAGGGATTTTAAGCAAATTTTACACAGCTCACAGTCCATGTGCTGAATCAGGAGGCCGGGAGAGAGGATTTGACATGCATCTGTCTATCACTTCAGTTAAAGGACACTGTTATCAACAAAAACCACCAAACATTTTTAAGACTTTTATAAACATGATAAAAATTAGATGTTTTGCTGGTGGTGTACGACTTTAACTCCAGCACTCGGGAGGCAGAGGCAGGTAGAGCCAGTTTGATCTACGGAGCAAGTCCCAGGGCAGCCAGAGCTACACACAGAAACCCTGTGTGTGTGGGGGGGGGATGCACACCCTTAACATATATATGAGTTTTTAATAGTCTTACTAGTACTAATGATAGTCTCCATTTACTATATGATGTACATTATAACTGCTTTCCAAGAACGAACTGTATAAAGAAAAGCTAAGGGACAGGGAAAAAAACTGAACGTCTCACACAACTGGGGAGCAAAAGGCCAGGATTCACTGGAAGCCTGCATTGCAACTGCTCTTCTATGCTGCTTCTCACTCTGGAGTCGGTGAATGACCCCTGTGAACTGGCAATACATATTCATATGCATGCATGTATGTATGTATTAGAAGATATGTATCTTTTAAAATTCGCATGCTCAGCAAAAAGTTCTCCTTCCACACTTGTTCCCTTCTAATACACCCTCACAATTACATATCAAAAGACATTTTGACAGAATTTTCCTTTATCAAGAACAAGAAGGTATGAGTCCAGTCTTTTTTAAAAGATTCTTTAAAAAAAATCCCGTGTATGTCTGTGCCTGCCTGAATTTATGTTCCGTGTGTGAGCATAGGCTGCAGAGGCAGGCGGCGGCATCAGAGCTCCTAGAGCTGGAGTTCTGGGCAGTGCTGGGTCCTAGGAGAGTAGCAGCACTACCACTGAGCCTTGTCTTCAGTTCCCAGTCTTTTCTTCTTCTTAAAGATTTATTCATGTTATGTGCAATTGGCCTGTATATCTGTAATGTGTATTACGTGCATGCTTGATGCCCATGGAGATTAGAAGAGGGCACCAGATTCCCTGGAACTGGAGTTAAAGATGCTTGTGAACCACCATGTGGGTGCTAGGAATTGAACCTGGGTCCTCTGCAAGAGAAAAAAGTGCTCTTAGCCAAAGAGCCACCTTCCAGCTCTGCCATATAATTTGGAGTAGAAAACTGGCATCTACCGTACGCCCGCCACACTGCACTGTTTTCCTCACTAGACTTTGTCTCCTTTTCTACCTTGTACAGACTTAATTTTTAAAACAGTATCTCACTACCTACACAAACCTTAATTTTTAAAATCATTCCCTAATTAACAAACAGCTCATCTTTCAACTTTCAGTCCTGGCAAGTTACATTTCTCTGCAATACTGCTGGGATGGCCTCACTACCCTCTAGGGCACAATTACCTCCAGCAACTAGTGCTGCGCCTGCCTTCAAGCAGTGGCAGGGTGAGAAAGCTAAAGAGCCTGCTCGAGGCAGAGGAAGCCTTGCCTCCTGCAATCACTCCTGTTTCAGAAAGTTCAGAACAGCAGGGCAGAAGTTACTCTCTCTAAGTCAGAATGGAAGCCGACTGCATTTTTAGGATTCTATTTCAAGTGACTGAATGAGTGACTATTTTGAGAAATTCACATTTTTTATAACTGTTTTAAATAATGCTCTTTTTAAACAATTTTGGTTCTCCCCCTCATTTTCATTACCAAATCATCTAGAAAATGGAATAAAAGATACTTATACCAAACAAATGACAATATACTGCAAAATCATAAAAAAATAACCTACAAGCATTTACAGTTGAGTGAAAAAATATATACTTTTGCTGGTGAGAATAACCTATGCCTCCAGGCCTCTAACTTAAAAAAAATATTTTTGCTTTTGAAACAACATTTTACAGCAATTTCCAGGCTTCAAAAAAGAACATTTAATATGGTAACAGTTTTCTCTTCTGTCACACCACAGCTAAGCAGCCTAGCACTAGGCTTTGTCAGCCAAGGTCTCAAGGCTTGCTTAGTTCAAGTTCACTGATATCAAGGTCACTGGCTCCAAGGACAGCACAGACAAAACCAGATCCACATGTTCTAGCTCAGTCTGCCAGGGAACCTAACTAAGGCCTGCCAACTCATTCTATTTCTACCACCAAATTATCATAATTACATGTTTACTGATAAGAACTCTTCAATGACCGATGGCTGTGCTGGGAACTACACTAGCTCATCACAGACAATTCTGCTATTCTAGGCACGCTACGCTTCAAGGAGAAATTTTAGTTAAAGGAGCAGGGAACACGCTTATGCTGACTTCTTTTTTATAGCATTTCAAGTAACATGACCATTTCATGGAAAAGTTACACAAGGTCAAGACAAAATAGCATACTGCCCAATGCTGGGCCGCAGGCTTCCCAAGTCTTTAGCATGCCCTGCTAGTTCCCTGAGGTCTCAGTCTCCTCCAACCTTCACCCCCACGCTGCATCACCTGAGCACTGTAAAGAGCGGACACGTGTAACTACTTGCTCGCCAGGGGTAAGTAATTGGACTAGTGACCCCGGAGCAATTCATCAGTTATTAAATTCTCTTACTGAAGTGTATAAATTCTATGTTTTTAGCACATTTTATTCACAAGCTATACAAATATTATTACTAGTTCCAGAAAATGTTTATCCTTTCCAAAAGAATCAAAGTCATTCTTGTATGAACATGTTTTTAATTCTAAGTACATATAACTAGAAGAATTCATTAAAATTCTATCCACATTCTTCAAACTTGTTCTACCCTTCAGCCTCTAGCAACTACTAGTTTCTTTTCTTATAGACTTGACCATACTTGTTACTCTGAATAAACAGAGTCAAATGGCATGTGACCTCTGGGGTCTGGCTTTTTCATTTTTTTTAACTAAACATCTTTTCAGGGTTCATCCATGTTGCAGCATGTAGCAGTACTTCATTTCTTTCATAGCCGTTTATTGATTGATATACATTTTGCTGACCATTCTCTCATGGATCCAAGTTTGAATGGTTTCTACTTTGGGGGTATTATGAAGAATGCTGCTATGAACTCACCAACAAATTTTTGAATGGACATGTCTTTAATATGGCTAGAACAGCTGGGCTCTGTGGAAGCTAAGTTCAGCTCCGGGACAGAAACTGCCCACACTGCAGCAATAGCGCTGAGCTGTTGTACTTTCCCACCAGCAGGAGGCAAGGCTTCAACTCCTCTAACTATGCAAAGACACTTGCTACCATGTACCTTGCTGACAACCATCCTAGCAGGTGCAAAGTGCAGATGCACAGCAAGACTCGGGACTAAGACACTAAGACCCTGGGAAGAAGGAAGAAACAAAATGTGCCAACTGTGAGAACCGTGTAATTTAAAGACGGCCGTATCTGCAGGGGAAGACTCAAATTCTCCAGCTAACTCGACCACGCACAGCACAGAAGATGCTGACTGCACACAGGGTGGCTGGTACCCGCCTTGGAAGCAAGGGTGCTGCGGTGGCGGCACAAGCACTTGGGGAGCACCTGCCTCGCTGCAGCTGCCAGCAACACCTCACCCTGCTCCTGACTTCCCTCGCTGCACACAAGTCCGTTCCCTGCTGCCTTTCACTGCACGTCGGAAGCAGCTTTAAGCTTCCTGGCAACAAAGGCAGAGAAGTAAATGTGAGAAATGTCAGAACTGTTACCAAAACGAGACAAGCTTCCCATTCTTCTGGTAGATATCTTTCCCTAAAAATAACCGCCTTTCTCCCTCATAACTCCTTATATCAGAAAAAGTAAGAAGTATTAATAGACAATACTTATTATTCTTCATTACAAAGTTTTACGGCAATAGAAGCTGTGCTTTCCATAGTTTCTTCTCCAGAACCACTTTTTACAGCAGCTAAGTGCAGGGCACTGCATAGGGACAGGCTAAGACGGTTCTGGCGGAGATTCCGGGAACTCCTTGTCCAGGACCTACAAGGTCTCACTGTGCTGAGACAAGGTCTCCTGTGTGCTCTGTTGTGGTGTCCACCCAGCAGGGAAAGAGGAGTGCTACCCAAGATGCCTGATGTAGCTGGAGTCGTGACGAAGATGCATGCACTGATTACAGATTCACAGTTGAACACCCAACACCTAGTCTTTTCTGCATAGACACAGAACTGAAGTGATTACAGTACGGGGACTAAGTGGCAGGTCAGGGATCTACTTCACCTAGGTCCGCCATTATGGAAAGTGTAGCAAAGAGAAAGGCTTTTAACCTTTACACAAAGAATAGACTTCAGCCAGTTTGGAAAGAGAGGGTACCGAACAGACTTGAAAGTCCACCTGTATGAAAGGCTTTGGGGTTTTCTGCTTAGTTTATACACGGATCTGCAGCACAGTAAAATCTGCACACTGCATGCATGTAGGTATGTATGCTAACAAAGGCCTGAAACTGCAGGCCCCAAGTTCAACTAGAAATGTGTGTGTGGCCAACTTTCCAAAAGTAGAGCTGACGGACACAAAGATCCGCAGAGATCACCCAAGCACTGGTTCTCACTTCCCAGAGCGATCTGAGAAGACTTCAGTAGAACCCACTGAAGGCCCAGAAGAGCAAAGTTTGAGAAGCGCTGGTGTAGAGCTTGGATGACATCTAATAAAATCATCTAATAAAAGGGTGCTCTCCACACACCCATAGTAGACCTTTACAGTCTTTGCATTTATTATTCTAAATATAATGTGTTACATACCAATATATTGCTCATATTAAAAATATGCATAAAATTTTATAGGAGATAAAAGAAAATTATACATACATATGTGTATATATGGTTATATATTTGCACATGCGTATGATTATATAACACACACACACACGGTTAAGACAGGTCTGAGACTCACTATGTGGATCAAGCGGGCCTGGAGCTCATAAAGTTCCTCTGCCTCTGGGACTAAAGGTGTGCGCCACCATGCTCAGCTTTAATTTTTTTTATTAAAAGTAAGAAACCCTACAATGTATACTGCTACACCACCAGCCTTTTCTGCTCCAAAGAGCACTAGGCTGATAATACTTAATTATCTTTATGCAATACAACACAGGCAATACTTAATCAATACTTAATTATCTTTATGCACATACAACACAGGCAATACCCAATCATTCCAAACATTTGCTTTACATTTGGTGAAAAATAACAGGCTAGACATTGCCTCGGCTTCCGGCTATAAGATAAGAAGGACGCCCTGCAAAGGCAGGTGCATTTGCTAGGTCACCACACCAGTTTCTACATTTATTTCCATCTAATTATGGAAAGGTCTCTGTTAAGGTTCTGTTGATAAAACTGCCATCTTCCCTGACTGGCTTTTTTTTTTAATTTTATTTTTTTTTAAAAAAAGAAAAGACATTGTCTTTCTGCATTTTACACACCAATCCAAGTTCCCACTCCCTCCACTTTTCCCCATCCCACCCCTCTGACTGCTTCTTATTAAAGGAGTTTGAACAAGGTATTTCTTAGCTATTCTTATTTCTTCTCTTATTTCTGTTCAGATCCATAGTCCATTGTTTAACTGGGTCATTTTCTTGACTCTTTGCTCTTTGAGTTCTTTGTATATTGTGGATATTGATCTATCTGCGTATAGCTGGCAAAGTTTCTCTCTGCTCTGTGAGCTTCGTTTTCACTCATCTGATTGTTTCCTTTGCTGTACAGGAACTTCTTAGTTTCATGAGGTATCACTTGTCCAGTGTTGGCCTAACACACACACACACACACACACACACACACACACTTTAAAAACAAAAATTCAAACAAACTAGATTTCTTACAAATAAAAAACAGCAGTACAGTTTATAACCATTAAGATTTAGGGACAGCTGGGCACTGGAGAATGGCTCGGTGGGAAAGTGTAGACACACATGCTCAACAAGAATGAGAATCTGAATCCCAGAATGTAAAAAGCTGGGTGTGGCCAAGGGTATGCCTGTAACCCCAGTGCTGACAGAGGCGGAGATGGAAACCACCAGGGATTGCTGGGCACCAGCTCAGCTCCAGGCTCCCTGAGAAACCCTGTCTCAAAGGAATATACTAGAGAGTGACAGAGAGGGAGGACCCCTAACCTCCATTGTTCTCTGGCCTCCTCACACAAGCCGATGTGTACACAGAGGAGCACACACAAATGAAAGGCTGGCTTTCATCTTTCCTGACGGGGATACGGAAAGAGCGGTGAATGGTACTGTGTTCCACAGTTATAAAGGCAGGGGATGCGGCTGACAAGCTCCCTCTCATCCCCAGCACTCACAGACGTCTGTAAAAACTTACTTCCCGATATTCTCTGGCAGAGTCTGCAGTGAGATGTCATTTACAGAAAGACATGTTAGGTTCTGTAGCTCGGGAAAGCTCTCTGGCAACCTACAACAACGACAACAACAACATTAATTCAAAAGGGTAAGGCAGTGCACGCTGAGTGCAAATACAAACTTCTTCCACGTGGTTGGTGGCTGCAATAGCCTCCTGCGTCACCTTTTATTATGGAATACCTGCCTTGGCTTCCTTTATATACTACACCTGTAAGCAGAAGCAGACGGCTCTGTCTACAGAGGGAAGCACAGGCCCTGCAGATACTGAGAGAGGGACACGCAGGTGTGCACGGCCTCCTAGAAAAGGTGCTGTGGCGTGCTGTGGCGTGCTGAGCCTTCTAGGAGAAAGAAAGATGCTGCTGCTGACACTGGAGCCCAACCTCGGAGGATATGGGGGTGTGACAGCACATGCCTTTAATCCCAGGGCTCACAGGCAGAGGTGGGTAGGTCTCTGAGAGCTCCAGGCCAGCCAAGGCCGCACTGACCACAGCCTCACTAACCACATCACAAACAAAAAAGAGTAAAATCCTAAGGAACAAAACAAAACAAGAAATCCTGCTGAGAATAAAAACACTGCCCTGATTAGAAGAAATTGCAGAAAAAAATTAGCTAGCCCGTGGGGGTTTTAAGCCACAGGACAGGACAGCTGCAGCTCAGAATGCCCAGAGCAAAGGATTACTCTACACTGATAGTCTGCGGCCAACTGCTCTGCTGTCTTAACTTCTTTTTAATTCAAGATGTCACTCGTTTAAGATAATTTTATCTTTCACTACGTAGTCCATACAAAAGCACTTTAATGTCTTAAACTCCACAAAATGGTAAGGATTTGATACAAAATCATCATTTAAAAATTTACAAAGAACGGAGGCAGAGGCAGGGGGATCTCTGTGAGTTCAAGGCCAGCCTGGTCTGCAAGAGCTAGTTTCAGGGCAGGCTCCAAAGCTACAGAGAAACCCTGTCACGAAAAATGAGAGAGACAGAGAGAGAGAGAGACAGAGAGAGAGATTCTAGTTTCAGTATTCCTAGTTACCCATATTTAGAGGGAAAATCATGACTAAAGATGAAAGAATTTTAACACATCTAAAATGATTATCTATCTATCTATCTATCTATCTATCTATCTATCTA
>LOJH01001609.1:37539-47558 GCA_001685095.1 Ellobius talpinus
CCTACCTACCTACCTACCTACCTATCTCTCCTCCAGCATGAGCAGAACTCTGACTTTAGTTGTGAGCTCTTGATCACTATACTTGTCTTTTCTTTTGCTAGGTATGATTGTATTTAAAAAAAAAAGAAAAGCAAAAAAGAAATCCTGTATTAATATTTGACATGTAATATACGTTAATTTGATAATTCAAAACTCAAAATCCAGGTACCCAAGAACAGGGCATCAACAGGAATATTTTATTACGTTATTGGGAATCACTTGCTGAAGATTGTTACTTATAAAGACAAAACTTACTTGGCCTGTCTGGAGTTTTGTCAGGCGTATATATTCCTTTATAATCTTAAAAATACCGAAAATGTTCCTAAAGCAAGTGAAATGCTTTAGCTAGCTGGTCTGCCCTCCTGCCAGCTGCTGGCTTAGGTCAGGGTGGCACGTACGAGTACATGCAGCAGGACGAGGGGCAGAAACCGAATGAGGAGCTTCTAATGCTCTTCTAACGCTCTTCGCAGTAGCTGCAGGGTCTAGAAGTCTGCTCATCTAGCTGAGGTTCCCTCCCCAGCCTAAGTGTGCTTGGCACTAAGTGTGCCAAGCTAAGCAATTACAGAGTCCCCTTCAGCTCACAGATAACATCTTAATTCTTAACGTCAGGACACCTGCCAAACTGAAATGATCCTTTTCTCTAAGGATCCTGTCACTGAGGAGGCCAGGATAAAAAACGGGAGTGAAAGCCTCACATAACCTGAGTGTGCTCTAGCTGAGAGCGCCTTCGGATGTCTGCGGAGACAATGTTAACAGGCATGAGGAGGAGAAAAGGAGAAAAGCAGAGGCGATTTAAGTGACTGAGTGCCTAGGTCTCAGTTGCAGCAGCCAGAGCATCCCAGCTTGCCAAGCCATATAAGCTGCCTTTAAAGCTCCGCTCACTGCACAGTTCAGTGAATGCTTGCTGATCACTTCCTTCGAGAATTACAGCTGGGCTGGAGACACGATAACAAGAGAGAAATGCAAGTCACTTCCTCATGTCTGTGGGGGAGTCTTTATTAGAAGGACACCTTACATGTAAATGTCAAGTGCTACGGAAACACAGAGCAGAGAGGGTGCTGTGGAAGGCCAGAGGGGCATCAGGGAGAAAGCAGGGTGCTCTCCCCAGGTTGAAGGAAGGGGGAAGATCAGAACTGTCAGGGAGGGGGCTGGGAAAGGAACTGAAGTGTTTCATGAGTACTCAGAGACTGACAGGGCAGCAGAGGGAAATCAGGGTAGAGGCTGTTGAAGCACACTGTAGCTGAGGAGGCCCTCAAAGTCCTGGGGGAGGAGCACAAATGTAAGGGGGCAGGAAACAAGAGAGGTTCTGAGAAGAAATAATTAATTGTGTGAAGGTTACTAGGAAACAGGATACAGCTTGAGGACAGTAACAAGTTAAAAAAGGTATTAGATTTATGCAGCATAAGAGGTTATTTTTTGTCATAATTGATAAGAGTATCAGTCACTGAAATCCAAAAGAAAGAAACCAGAAACACCATAAAAATATCTAATTCTGGGAAATGAGATATGAACAAAATTAAATAGGGAATTGTTCCATACTCAGGGAGTCTCAATTTTAAAATGAATAACATAAATCCAGCTCAATTTCAAAGGGAACAGCTATGTGTAGAGCCTTGAAAAATCCTACAAATGGACTCACTGGCCCAGAGAAACCTTTAGAGCACACACCCAAGAGTAGTCTCTGCATTGCTGTATGGGTACCAATTCATTTACCCTGCCAACACAGGCACCTGGAGGCAGGAGGCAGTGGACTCCCAACTCAGGTAGGCCCCAAGGAAGGTCATGACAGTGGCCCTCAGCCACACCCAGGCAGGAAGGGCGGAGCTGTATAAAGTAGTAAAATGGGGCAAGGGGCCACACCCAGAATGAGAACCCTAAGGAAACCCCACAGCTACTGCAAGAGTAAGGAAATAATGGTGTCAGGAAGGTTTTTGTAGCTGGGTGGTGACAGACACCTTTAGTCCCAGCACTTGGAAGCCAGTGGCAGACAGATCTCTGTGAGTTTGTAGTCAGTATTGTCACAAAAGTGAGTTTCACAACAGTAAGAACTGTTATACAGAGAAACCCTGTCTTGGGTTGGGGGGAGGTTTTGTGTGTGTGTGTGTGTGTGTGTGTGTGTGTGTGTGTGTGTGTGAGTATGTGTTTTTGAACAGAAAGCTGATGCTATAAATGTTTCATTACTGCAGTGTAAAAAGTAAGACTTCTCTGGCTGGGTGTATAACTCAGAAGAAGATCACGTGCCTAGTAACTGTGCAGCCCCAAGGTCAATAAAGGGAATCGACTTCCTGGGTAAACACACGGGAATCTCTCTGGCCTCAGTTTAATCCTACAAGTCAGGAGATGAATTGGGAATTGATTTTTATTTTATTTTTTACATTTATTTAGCGACACATACACACATGCGTGCACACACCACAGTGCACATACATGTGACATGGTGCATATGTGAGGCCAGAGGACAACAGGACAACCCACAGGAGTTAGTTCTCTTCTACTATGTGGGTTTCAGGAACTGAATTCTCACCATCAGATTTGCTGCCAAGTGCCTTTACCTGTTGAGCCACCTTGTCCACCCAACTGAGAATTTTTTTAAGCTACACGTCTTCATGCTACTCAGAAATGTGTTCTTTAACTCCTGCTTTAACAGTCCTCATGAACTCCTTGTCCTCGGTCCCAACAATTCCATCAATACCAGTGTGCCCTCTTCCACTGCATATATCAACACACTAAGAGTCAATCCTATTTGGCGGGGTCAGCGCCCCCCCAGGTTGTATTCCTTCCCCAGGCTGTCAGACATGCTACCCCGAGCACTGTAACTAGGTACGTCAATTGGAAGGTTACCTGGTGAGGGGGTTTCCACTGAAGTCGGCTACCTGCAGGGCTTTACAGAAGGAGATGCTTTCTGGAATTTCGGGAATATCTAGAGGAGCAAAGAAAGGTCAGCAGCACTGTTAGCATTTTCATGTTTAGGACTGAATACAAACAACCACAGAGAGAATCCAGACGCTGTTACCTCATTCAGTGTGGCCCCGGCTTGTTGGAACTATTTTCCTACATGTCTGCAGAAAACATGTTCTTTAAGGAAGCACATTAAAGATGTGCGTGCCTCCAGGTGCAGTGGTGCATGCCTGAAGTCCCAACTACTCAGGAGGCTGAGACAGGAGGGTCACATGAGTGCAGGAGTTTAGGGCTGTGATACGCTATGCTGATCAGGTGCACTAAGTCTGGCATCAATATGGTGACCTCCCAGCAACAGGGGACCACCAGCCTGCCTAAGGAAGGGTGAACCGGCCCAGGTTGGAAAAATGTATGGGCTCAGTGAGCACAGACCCTGGGTTTAATATTTTAGCTGACACAATTGGAAAGGTGCCAACAGTTGATTTGGCTGGTAGGCTGAAATGTGAATCAGAAGACAGTCTAGTGTGAATTAGCTGGAGTGGTCTGATATGCCTTGGCTTGGTTTAGATGCTCAGAGACACTGGAAGGCTGGAGAGGATTTGCTGCGTAAAACCTAACCTTCCACAATGGGGGCAGGGGTGGGGGGGCAGAGAGGACAAGCTCTTCACTCACAGTGCAACAGACAGGCTGTGAGAGGGGAACCAGCACATCCGAGGAGCTGTCACTACTTCTCTCTGTCTGCGACACTTTACAGTTCTGGCCATGGCTGCGCAATGGGCCAACTTAAATTCAATGGGTCAAACTGAATCCCAGAGCAGCAAGGGTCAAGAGGCGGTACTGATCCGCCAGAGGCCAGGTGAGTTCACTCATCACAAAGGACATAATGGTCTGATTCATGAAGACCTTTGGCACTGGGTAATCAACGATGACGCTCCCAGAAGTGAAACAGACAGAAGGCCTAAGCTCCTGCTTCAGCTATAGACGCAGGAAAATTGTATGCTAAATGAACGGCTGTCTTGAATCATAGCAACAGACATTCACGGCACCTTGACCAATTTCTAGACTTCAGCTAGTTTATAGACCAGAATCCCTTGAATGAAGGGAGGCCATGTCCCCTTGAGGAAGGGCCCCACTGCAATAGTGGGAAGGTTTACTACTCTTCTTCCATCTTTCACTCCCATCCTTCCCCAAAGGAACCTATGGCCTTTTATAACTGGGGGAAAGGAAATAACCAGACCTGTCAGAGCCTATTAGACAGTGGCTCACAATGGACACTGACTCTGGGAGCCCCTGAAAGTGCTGCGATTCTCAGGCAGGTGACAGGAGGATCACAAACTGTCAAGCTGTGACTCCAATGGCAGCTGTTGCAGCAGATGCCACAGCACTATCCTCGCCTGAGCAGCTACTGACCTCACAAATGCTTTTATCTCAAGACCTGTTCTTAAGGACCAGGAGAAACAATTCTCTCGCTCTTCTACCTCAAGGGTATTATTAATTCTCCAGCCCTGTGCCACAACTCAGTTCACGGGGATTTGATCATTTGTCTTTTCGACATGGCATCCAAACAGTCTAACCATGTTGATGACATTATGCTGACAGGGCCAAGTGAGCAGGAGGGAACAACCACTCTGAACCTATCGGTAAAGAATGTGCATCCACAGATGGAAACCAAATCCAACCAAAGTCCAAGGGCCTTCCGCCTCAGTGGCATTTCCAGGGAAAGAAAAAGTGGTTGCTCCTATCCCTTCCCACTGCCGAGTGGGGCTCCCTGGATTCTGGAGGCAGCACACCCTCACTCTGCTGTGTTACGCTGGCCCAAACACCACGGGACTTAAGTGTGGCCCAGAACAGAAGGCAGCTCCTCAACGGGTCTCCACTGCTGCACGGGCTCTCCTGCTGCTTGGGTTCTATGACCCAACAGACCCAACAGTAACCAAGGGGTCAGGGGCAGACAGAGATGGTACTGGGCACCTTTGATGGCCGCCACAGTGAGCTGATGCAGGCACCACCCAGAAGTGGAAAGCTGCAGCACTGGAACCCTTTTCTGGGACGACTCTGAAGGGAAATCTTCGTAATGGGCAAATCTTGGCACAGTGCACATGACTATGTTTTGCTTAGAAGGAGAAACAATGTACACATAAATAGAGATTTGTGAGCTGTGGCCATTGTAGCTGAGTGGTGGGAAATTCCAAAGACACAGTATTAGAAAATTGGTGAGAGAGACAGCTAAAAGAGAAATATGTAGATAAATCTTTCCAACTATGCAAGGGACGTGAAGATATTTGTTTCCCGTGTAAATTCTGAACAGGTTACCTCAGCAGAAGAAACAATGATCAGTAGTATATAGGACGGCCCAGTCTATGGACAGTAGCCAGCCTCTTCCCTGATATCCCTGTACTGCCCAACAGCCACATGGACAAAATGGCTACAGTGACAGGGATGGAGGCCACACAAGGCTTTAACAATGTAAACGTCTACTCACAAAGGTGGATCTGCTACCAAATGCCAAACATGTCAGTTACAGAGAACAATACTAAGCCCCCAATGTGCATCATCCTGGGGTGATGAGCCAAGGGACCTGGAAGGTCCTGTCCTAACTGGAAGGATACCACATACTTCTGGGTGTGGGTTTGCCTTCCTGCACACAGTTCTGCCCAAATGACCACCCATTTACTTACACAATGCCTTATCACAGTCACAGTACCCCATACAGTATTGCTTCTGAACAAGGACTCACTTCACAGCCAAAGAAGCAAGATGGTGGCTTGACAAAATGGTGGGATGGCCTTTTAAAGACACAGTCACAATGCCAATTAGGTAGCAACAGACTGGAGGCCTACAGCAGGGTTCTCCAGCAGGCTACATCAGTACCCACTATATGCTATTGTTTCTCCTCCAGCCAGGGTTTTGGGGTCCTGGAATTAAAGGGAAGAAATGGGGACGTACCATCACCCTTGGTGACCCACTAGCAAAAGTTTCGCTTGACCTCAGGCTCTGCTGGCCAAATGTTCTGATTCTCAGAGGGGAAATGCTCCCGTGGGAGGCACAGCTTAACTGGAAGCTGAGACTGCTTCCTGGCCACTTTCAGTTCTGATACCTCTGAGTCAACAGGCTGAAAAATGAGAGTGTTGGACAGGATGATTCACCCAGGCTATCAGGAGGAAACTGGACAGTTTCTTCACAGTGTAAAAAGGTGTATCCAGAGAAGAAGATCCATTATGGCATCTCTTGGTGGCACAGCATCCTGTGATTAAGGTCAGTGGGAAACTATAACTCAAAACAGGCAAGATGACAAATGACCCATAGTTTACAGGAATGAAGGTGTGAGTCACCCCTCCAGATAAAGAACCAAGCAAGACATGCTGAGCTGCTTGCTGAGAGTGAAGGAAATACAAAATGGTTATTAGGAAAAGGTAGTATAAATACCAGTCAAGGCCAAATGACCAGTTACAGAAATGAAATTCTAATTGCCGTGAGGGTTTCTGTCCTATTTTGTTAATAACAGTATTTTTAGTTAAGTGTAGGGTAGTTATATCATGTTAGGTAGAATTATGGCCGCTATTTTTTCATTTGGAAATTAAGTATGACATAAGCAGATACAATGAGGTATCAAGCTGACAAGGGGTGAACTTCTGATGACTGATCGTGATTACCAGCATTGCTGGGTCTAGATAAACTAAAAGACACACTCTGGACAGACCACTAAGGGTAGTGCCTAGAGGGGTCACACATGTTGGAAGACCTTCCCCTGAGTGGGTGGCATCAGACATGAATCGGTCTGAGGGAAAGCAATGATGCTTTTGCCTGCTTGCCTTCTCTCCCTGCCTATGAATGCATCTACCCTGTTGCTGCTACTGCTGGCATCCTTCACTGCCATCAGAACCCAGCTTCTTCAGCCTTCGAGCATAAACTGAAGGCCAGAGGCTTTCCAAGAATCCTCCAGGGTTTCATCACCAGATTACAACTGCTGAGGCATCCATCCTTGTGTACTGAGCAAGCACCAGGTGCTCAGCCTCTCCAGTGTACATCTGGCCACTGCTGAACTACCCGACTCAACTCATGTAAGCCAATCTATAAACTCCCCTTTACAACACACACTCACTCTGCTAGTTCTCTTCCTCTAGAGACCTGACGAGCATAAAATAACAAATTTGCGGGGGGGGGGAATATCTTTGCCAGTTATTAATTGGGTAGGAGACAAAGATTCAGAATATATAAAGATATCAAAATCAAAACATTAAATAACAAAACAACAAATAACCCAACTAAGAAGTGGGGGAAAAAAAAGCTGGCCAGACAGTTTTCCAATGAAGTAAACTTCCAATAAATACAGTGCTTGACATTGGGGAAATGCACATGAGAACAGCACTTAAAATTCCATCTCACGCCATCAGGGCGAAGCAAAAACTATTGGTGAAGATGGGCTGGAGGCTCCAAGACCCTGTTGGCAGGGATGTAACTGGGCCCAGTTACTACAAAATCAGTCGAGTGGTTCCTCGAAATGCTAAATATAGAACTACCATAGTCTCCAGCTATCTATTGCTTGGGTATACACCCAAAGGCGTCAAAGTCAGTACACAGGCTTTCCATATTTACTTTGCATATTTACAGCAGCTCTTCATAACAGCCCAATCACATAACCAGTCTACATGCCTACCAATGCAGAAACGGGCGAAGAAAACGCAGCCTGCAGTCTATAGCTTCAGTGTGCCGTAAGGAATAAAATTATGCCATCTGTAGGAAAATGGGCGAACTAACGATCATAGTAAAGTAAGGCAGCATCACGGAGGCAAGGGCCGCAGCAGTTCTCTCTTCTGTGGATTTTATGGGAAAGAATATGGAGGTGATGGGGTGACCAGCTGGCCAGGCCTGTAACCCCAGCATCTGGGAGTCTGCAACGGAAGATCACAAGCCTGAGATATACGGTAAAGCCCAAGATATCGGGGAGACATAATGAAACTCTGCCTCAAAATAACACGAAGATGGAAGGCGGGGAGTGCAAAGTGGGGATACTAAGAATGTGGAAGGGGGAAAGGAGAACAGGAAAAGGAAGGTGGGCACGACCAGCGTGCAGTACGTACATGTGCAGAAAAGGAATGAAACCCATTACTTCATACAATTGTGGCTTCTAATTTAAAAACTGAGAAAAGAGATAAAAACACACAAATCTATCATGTGATTAGCACTACTGTGTAGGTAACCTAGGCAGCTGTTGGATACAGACCTGCGTCCGTCTGAGAAGGGCTCCTCAGCCTGGACAGACCACAACAGTCCCTTCTTGTACTACTTTAGGTTTGGATGGGTGGGAAAAGAGGCGTCCTTATAACTGCCATGGGGCAAGACCCAGAATAAACATGTATTTATATATAAAGCTTGAGACATTTAGTATTATTTTATTCTTAGTAAACTAATACTTAGCATTAAGATTTTCATCAATTCATTAAATTATATCACCCAAAACTTCTAGTTTTCAACACTATCAAAGTAAAACAAAACAAAACAAACAAAAAAAGATTTAGTCTTACTTTTTATAGTTCCTATTAGCCATGTCCACTTACAGCCAAGAATATAAAACCAAAATCTCTCTCAGGCATTTTGTAAGTATCAGATTTTTTTATTTTTATTCCTCTTTTCCCTACAACGTTAAGACAACCTTTAATTCAGATCCACTGCAAGCTATCATCATCCCTGAGTCTGAACTGCTTTTGACTAATGGGTTTTAGCTGTCTTGCAAGGAATATACCAAATTCACAGTTTACCAGCAGAACAATTTCTGTGGCTGTGAGGGAGACTCACATCAGTGCTGAGCTCTGTCCACAAAGTAGGCAGACCACCACTGTGGCACTGCTTGGTGGAGGCTGCTCACACAGACAGAGCCTTCACAACAGATACCGGTGCTTAGATGTGATTTCAACAGACATCCCCCGCCATTCGGGACATCCACTTTTAACACAGACTGTGAGATTCTATTCCACTCCAGCCCAAAAGCAATGTGTAAGCTTAGTTTATGTGTTCTTATAAGAAATAAATAGGTCACCATGTCCCAGAATTATCAAGGTAGACCCTCTCTTGATGTTCATGGTACCAATCCACCATTATTTTAGGGATACCAAGGAATGGAGTCAAACCAGGCTATGTGGCACTGTCCTGAGCACAGGTGTCAGTTCTGGCTTCAGAGCTCAGAGCCCTTCCCTTTGTGGAAGACTGTGGGCAGCCTACTTTGTCTTTCATGGTACATTACATTTCAATGAATAAACAAATTGCTCCCTGGCACTTCTTATTCCATGTTACAAATACTGAGATGGATAGTAGCAGACCTATTCAGAGACACAGAAGCATCAAATAAATGACCCAAGATCACTCCAGTGGCATCTGGAAAAGCAGAGTTTTGGATCAGTGCCTCTGCAAGGAAGACACAAAGGTCCCACTGAAGACCTGCAGAGCCACATTTGAGACACTCCAGACACACTGAAGGATTACAGGCAGCAGAGGAACGGACACAGAAAAACACAAATACTGTCTGAAGAAATGGGGGCAGGGGAGGAGTGTGGGAGACAGAGGAAGCAAGAGTGAGCCCCGTTTTAAGAATGCAGAATCCTTAAAACTGGGGGTCCGTCAGGTAGAAGAGAAAAGAACTGAGGAATAGCCAGAAGTCAAGAGCAAACAGCATCACTCAGAGCATGGTTCACACAGCAACATTAACAGGAAAGAAGGGCGTAGCTATAATCTGGTTCCGAGGAATAAGCTGTTATCTTTAAAAGCAATGTGAGGAGAAGCCAAACCACAAAGCCAAGGAGCCAAATAACAAGGAGGAAGGAGGAAAGTTTAAACAGCAGAGGCCACACTCTAGTCTCCAACCCAGTATTCCCTGGTGGGCCAAACAAGAAAAATGGGGAGAATATGGTAAGGTTTTTGCATCATGATGCTGAATGAGTTAATAAGAAAGGACTGCTGTTTAATTTCAAACAATATCCTGACTGGCAGGCTTCAATCTCTTACCAAAATGGCCACCCT
Organism: Ellobius talpinus; assembly: GCA_001685095.1. Classification (NCBI taxonomy): domain Eukaryota; kingdom Metazoa; phylum Chordata; class Mammalia; order Rodentia; family Cricetidae; genus Ellobius; species Ellobius talpinus. Next base: position 47,491 of record LOJH01001609.1, read on the forward strand.
ATGCTGAATGTCAACAAAATGGATGGATGGATGGATGGATGGATGGATGGATGGATGGATGGATGGAT
>LOJH01001610.1:14363-35570 GCA_001685095.1 Ellobius talpinus
CTCTCTCTCTCTCTCTCTCTCTCTGTGTGTGTGTGTGTGTGTGTGTGTGAAGATATTTTTGGTAGTTAGTTCTCTCCTTCCACCATGAGGGTCCTGGGGATCAAACTAGGTAATCAGTCTTATTGGCAAATACCTTTATCCACTGAGCAATCTTGTCCACACTGGTGGGCAAGATATTTAAATACTTAAAATATTTAAAGAAATCTAAAACTTCATTAGTCTTAAAAGGAGAAAGCTCGTGGTTTGGGGGTCTTAATCCATGTCACTTGGCTCTTTATTTCTGGGCATGTGGTGAAGGCAGTTTATTGAGAAGCGAGTGGGTAGTATCTCCCCTTCCAGAGTGAACCTCCTCCAAGTAGGCTATGTCCTGCCTCTTTGGCTGTGCAGCTGTGAATGGATACACTCACCCAGGATATTAGCTTCCCATCATCTGTTCACCAGCTGGGACCCTTGAGGACATAACTTCTGCCCAGCATCATTACCTGTGGAGGCTGCTGTGGTTCCCACATGTTGCCAATATATCACCACGGACTTTCCCAGCTCCCTTCCCCAGCTCTTCAAGGAGGGTTCTGGCATTTTCTCTTCTATTCCTTCCACTAACCTGAAGTGTGTTTCCCCTTCAGGAGATTTGAAAATGCAAATAAACAATTTATATGACAATGTAATAATCTAGATATTAATTTTAAAAGATACATAGAGGGGACTAGAGAGATGGCACAAGAGTTAAGAGCATTTGTTAATTTGCAGAGGACCCAGTCCTGTCCCTAGCACCCACACAGTGGCTCACAGCCATCCCTAGGAGTCTCACACCCTCTTCTGAACTCCACAGGCACAAGGTGCTCATGTGATGCAATGCATACATGCAGGCAAATCACTCAAGCACATAAAATAAATAAATCTAAAAAATTTTAAATATATGTAGAAAACCACCACATTTGGAAACTAAGAAGTATGAAAAACTTATAGGTCATAGAAGAAACAACAACAATAAGAAACCAGATGCATCTTCAGCTAGGTACAAGAAGATACATATATAGATATAAATATCCAAATGCGAATCATATGGCTAGAGAGCACCCAGAGGGCCCAACTGACCTGGAACTGCTGTTTTCACATTGAACCATATAGGGTCGGTTTGCTTTGTTCCTTCGCTTTGACATAGTTCTTCGTCAGACCCCAAGCTCCTGGAAGTCTCTAATACCCAGTAGCATTGTTCTTTGCATCTCCCAGAGTTCCTTAGTTGCCGCAGAGAGCAAGGCAAGTACTACGACCATCTCCTGGGGGTCTGCATGAGCTGCGACTCCACCTGCACACAGCACCCTCTGCAATGCGCACACTTCTGTGAGAAAAAGGCCAGAAGCCAGGTGAACCTCCAGCCCGAGCTCAGGAGACCACAGGCCGGGGAAGTGGAAGCCAGGCTAGGCAACTTAGGAAGGCACCAAGGAGCAGAACATGCAGGCTTGCAGACAGGTTCAGGTAAGTGGCCAGAGGTCAGCGCCTACGGTATCCGAGGATCAGGATGGGGAGGAGGCCAGGCAGCAGGCTGCAATAATGAGTGTCTTATGTTCAAGAGGCCCAGGCTGGCAAATAGCCAGAAGCCAGGGAGGTCACTCCAGGGTAGAAAAATTATTGGGACGAAAATTTCAGAAGTCTCTGGGACATTTTGACGCACGTACATGATGTATACTGCTCAAATCTGACACCCCCAGACACTGAACCAAGTCTTTGTAATGAAAATATTCCAAATCTGTTCAGATTTTCCCCTTGATTCTGTGCAGTGCTAGGGCTGGACCCTGAGCCTCATGGTGCTATGGTCAAGCGGCCAGCTGCTGAGCCATGCACACATCCCTCTAGCGTCTGAGACACCCAATATACTGGTGTGGCCTGACCAGCCTCCCAGGGTTGTCCCTTTCTACCTAGCCTCTCTGAGCTTCTCATTTCATGGGCTCAAACAGGGCCCAGCCCAGAACAGAGTTGAAGAGAATGATTCCGTAGGGCCTGGTGTAGGCGGCAAACTTTTTTTTGGTAAATGAAAGAATTAATCAGAGGGAAATGATGAAAACTCAGATCAACCTTCATGATGAAAGTTGTTGACATTCATTGGTCTGAGAGGTGGTGCCCCAAGACCCAGAGGCACAGCTTCTGAACTTGCAGGGGAATGCAAATTACGTGGTTTGGGGCCTGGCATAGCTAAGGGTACAGGAGCAAGAGCGGAGGGTATGTCAGGGGCGGAATGAGGAAGTGAACTGCTTTTCGACATGAACTGTTTCTTGGAATGGCTGGATGAAAGACAGGTCAGTTGCTTTCCTCTGACCCTCCAGGGGATTAGCTGCTTTCTGGGAATTCCATGGTGGCAGATCTGGGATCTTGGGCTTCTTTTAGGGCATCGGTTCTGAGTAAGGGGCAAGGGGGGAAATTTCCTTTAATCCCAGACCCTTTACATATGAGGGATGCAGGTGCTGTTTTCTATCTGGTGGGGGGAGCATCATCTGGGGGCTCTCAAGTCTGGAGCGACCCTAGAAGAGGCATTGTCTTTACTTCATCTTGTGTGGCGGAGCAGAGGAAGGCAATGACGCTGTCTAGGAGAAACTGGGGAAAAGTTGAAAAGACAGGGTAAACTCTAAGTATGAGGATGTTAAGGAGGAAGGGGAGGGAGGGGAGGGGCCAGGGTGGGCAGGAGCCAGGAGCCCACCCAGAGGAGGCTTGCTCCTGAGTTTTCTATGTGGGGTCTTGAAGCAGTTTTGATCTATTGGTGAAGAAGCAGCATTGTCCGTGGAGGAGCTGAAGGATGTGGAGAGGATCTGGACGTAGGCTGTCCGTGAGCTGCCGAGACAGGGGGGTTGGCTGATGTAAAGAACCCCCTGTTTCTGTTGTCCTCCTTATAGTCCCTGGAAGAATGCCCAGAGTGACAAGAAGAGGGATGAATCGGAAGGCCCACTCCGCCCTTGTTGATGTAGGTGTTGAGACAGGGATTAGAGTTTCATGGGTATGAGGGGAATGGTGAGGCTAAGAGGAAAGGTACCAGTCCAGCTACTGGGCAAGCACACAGAGACATTTGTCCTGCAACCCCCAAGGAGTCATGCTTTATAGGAAAAACAGGGAATGGAGTCAAGAATGGTTATTTGGTGTAGCATTCCCTCTGCAGGGCACTTTGGAAGAGCGTCCCAGGGACATGGCAGTGAACGGCTGCAAGCTGACTAGGAAAGACAGGTTTATTTTAATTAATTGATTCATTTTGAGCTAGGTTTTGGTGTCGAGGGGGCACTGGTAAGGTAAGGCAGGTTCTAGGAACCCACAGGCCGCAGAAGGATCAGGTTTGAATGGGGACAGATTGTTAAGGATTTGATAGGATTTTCCTAGAGTAGGGAAGACAGGTTCTCCTCCTGTCCCCAGCAGTGTTAGGAACCAGAAGAGGATTCAGACAGCTGGATAGTGGTGGATAGTGCCAGGAGGGCCGTCTGTGAGGAAGTGCTTCAGATAGCCTATGGAGCAAAGGTGGGGAGGGTGAGCTGCTCTGGAGGTTGGAAGGAACTGACAGGAGTGGTCTCAGGGAGGTGGGGTCTGCCAGCATGTAAAGGGGGCCCTGTGACGTCAGCTTGTTTCTGACTGGTAAGATGCCTTGAGCAGATGTTGGAGAGGAGCGAGTTTTCGAACGTCTTGCTAGAAGATGAGAGGTACAACCCCTTTAGGAACTCCCTACTGTTCCAAGGGTCCCCCAGTATCTTTCTGGGTGAAGTGGAAGCCTGAGGGTGGGGCAGGGCAAGCTTGATTAGCAGTTAGAGACTAATAAAGGCACACCAAAAAGAGGGACAGAGGAGAAAACCCCTACAAGATAGAGGGGAGACTTTGGAGCCCCCAAATCCAGTCTCTCCTCAAGAGCTAGGTTTTGATTTTTAAGTTTTTGAAGGGTCTTTTTCTCCTAAGTTAGGGTCGGTCAGTTTTGTTTCTTGTTTTTGTTTTGTTTGTGTTTTTGTTTTGTGTGTTTGTTTTGTTTTTAAGCAGGGTACTTCTATGCAGTCCTGGTTTCCTAGAACTTGCTGTGTAGCTAGACACACATCAGACTCGCAGAGATCCACCTGCCTCTGCTTCCCGAGTGCTGGGATTGAAGGTGCATGCCACCATGATCAACAAGGATTGATTAGGACAGATTTGAACAAGGACAGGGTAGCTGATTGGCTCATAACTGTGGCCTCTCAATCTGGCTTTGAATCCATGTCATAGGGCCAGTCCATCAGCAGGGGGCCCCACTGAGAAAAACCATTAGGTCTTTGTTTTAAGCTGCCAGGCTTTTGCCTCAGGTAAGGAAGAAGCTGGGCATCTTGAAAGTTCACCATCATTATTACCTCGTCTCAGCCCCTCTCTCTGTCTGCCTACCAGGGGGTCTGGCTAACTCTAGTCCCTCATCCCTCCACTCTCAGAGGTCCCCCAACTGCTTGGGGACTTGGAGGCTCAGACTGTTCTAACTGCTTATGGGCTGGCAAAGGGATAATGTAGAATGGACAGCATTTAGAGCCCCTCAGAGGAGGGCCCATCCAAGGGACCACAGTGTTTAACATCTGGCAAAGCTCCGGAACATCAGACAGTTGAGTGGTGATAGTGGGTGTTCTTAGAGTGAGCTATGTGAGCAACAGAGCATCCACAGCACACCAAAAGTGAGACTGCTAGTGTATCATGATTCTCACTGAGTCTAATTAAAATAGTTGGATAGTTTTGCCCTTGTTAGAGGAAGTGGACAGGCCAAAGAACACGTGGCAGGCTCTGTCGTAAGGATCAGTGAGATTGATGATTTCTTTATTATCATCACCCACTGTATGGTGTACATACATGGAGGAGACCACATTTAAGTTCAGAGGTCAGCCATTGGGTCTCCTCTATTACAACTATGTGAGGAATATTAAGAGGCAAAGTTAATGAGGAAAATGTCTCAATGTCATGAGACAGTTTCATTACTAAACAAAACATATACCGAAGGATACAGTATCTGTACAATAAGCTGCTTGTTACATCAGACTCCAGTTTGTATAAGGAGTGAGTGCCTGGAAACTAGGAGAACTTGGTTAAAGTCAGCATCTAATTGACAACTTAAAGAAGAAATAGAGTCCAGATTGTCCACAATGTCTCATGAACACTACATGGGTATCCTGAGTCATGTCCGCAAACCTGTTGGTGGGAGGCACAGAATGTCCAGCACAGACTGCTCAGTCCATCGAGACAGGGCACAGATGAATGTCCCTGGGGGCTGGGTGAGGGAAGATGGGGAGGGAACATTAATGGAACAGGGACAGGAAGTTTTTCATTGGAGACAGAAACAGTCTCAAATTAGGGGGTGCAGATAGTTGGTTGTGCAACATGGCTGTGAATGCGGTTAAAAAAAGAAATGTACACAATTCACTCAGAGGTGAATGTGATGACTTACAGATTACATCCCGGTTTTTAAAACAAAGGTACTGACCCCTCCTTTATTTTCTAGCCCCCAGTCAAGGAACAGGAGAATTAAGGAAAGTCCAGTACAAAAAGCACCTGGCACCCAGAATGGGCTGAGCTATTGCAGTGTCGTTATGCTTTCTCAGAGAGAAAACACTCCAGGCACTAAAGAGATTAATAAAGGGAAAACTGAGTAATAGCGTGCGGCTAATTCTGGCTAATGTACAAAAGGGAACCAGCCCTGAACAGAAATCCCCCTCAGCTTATATGGACTCACGGCCCCAAGTCCCACTTTGAGCAGTTATCCTTTGTTCTACAGAGACAGAATTCCAAGGTTTGGTTGTTTGGACAGATGGGGAGATTTACAGTGTAAAGTATTGTCATAGTTATCCGAGACAGATCAGCCTGCTTTTCCTAGGCAGCTGGGGTCCTCTTGCCTGCAGGCAGAATTATGCTGGGCCTGCTTAGAGGCACAGGGATGAATTAGCATTGCCCCCCAGGCTTGCCCTCTAAACTGTCTGGCAGATGCAGTGCTCTGTTGTTAAACTTTACTTTTGTGGACTTAATGTTTTCTGAGTAAGTTTATTGATAACCCCTTTATACGTTTATTACTTCCACTTCCTCCTTTGAGGGAGTGGCTCCCCCGCCTTCCCTAGCACAGAGTATGTATGCCCTAGTGACTGCATTGCAGGACCCAGGGGATAGTTTGGGAGGAGCCATGTCAGCAGCAGAGAGCCTGGGACAAGGTCTTAGTCCCTCATTCAAAGCCCGAGGTTCAAGTCTTGAGCTGTAAAGTGTCCCACCCCTCCACCCCCACCACACCTGTGCCCGGGTCTCCTTAGTCTTCTCCCGGGTCCTGATTTCAAGTCCAGGCTCACCGTGATGCTAGGAGAACTCATCCTCCTTGGACTGCCATTCTTGCAAACAAGAATGTGCGCTTCCATCCCTGGGTCTGTCTACCTCCAAAGCACATGGAGAAAAAGAATGGGCCAGCTCCAGAGAGATCCAGCTTTAAGGTCTTGGAAAATTATGCCATTAGTTTTGGGTGGGAGGGGCCAGTTCTCTCAATACTCAGCATAGCGGTGATATCTTGGGGCCAGGAAAGGACTCCTATGTCCTCACCAGCAATGAAGGCTTGGGCCTAATGAGGTAAAAAGAAAGCCCATGGTAGAGAGAGTCCTGGAATGAAGGAGGGTATCAGTAGCTACAGGCCTGAATATAACACTTTTGTGAGAAGGGAAAACTGGGGAGCGGGTGCACCCCTTGAACTCATGCTCTCTCTTGAAGCATCCACAGGACTGAGGGTAAGCAGCGACCAGTTGGCCCTTGTCTACTGCACACTGGGGCTCTGCCTCTGTGCCATCTTCTGCTGTTTCTTGGTGGCATTGGCCTGCTTCCTCCGGCGTAGAGAGCCGCTTCCTAAGCAGTGTTCAGGGCCGCGTGTGTCCCAGGCAAAGTCTCCCCACCGTAAGTACAGAAAGCCAGGCCTCCTTCCCAGGCAATCCCCAGCATACCTCTCCCCTTCCCTACCCATCACTACCCCTCCTTCCGGGAGGACAGGTTCTGAGCCCACGGGAGAGGCCTGGGCATCCTGAAGCATCTCAGCAAAGTCAGGTTCAAGCAGCGGGGCCAGGAGAAAGGGTGGGTGTCAGGTTGCTAGCTTCAGCTTTGACAGGCGATCCAGAAAGGGTGAGGGTATCCAGGGGCGGGGGGCTAGATGGTTTATGGGTTCAGGAAGAAGTGAGCCCAGCCTTGACAGCCTGCTCGGGGGTAAGCAGGACAAGAAGTCCTGGGGTGGCTGTAGAAATGCTGGGCTGCTGGACCAGGCAGTGTGGCACAGCCCTCAGTGCCCACGACACCCTCTCTGTCCCCTCAGGCCCCGCGACAGAGGCTTGCAGTGAGGTGGCCTTGCCGCCCCAGCCTGTCGAGACATGTAGCTTCTGCTTCCCGGAGCGCAGGTCGCCCACACAGGAGAGCACTCGCACGCTGGGGACTCTTGGCTTAGCGGGAACCGCCGCCCCGCAGCCCTGTGCGCGTGCATCGGTTGGTGTCTTGCGTGTGCCCATCGGAGATGCTGGTCCAGGAGCTTGACAGCCAGTGAAGAAGAAGACAACGAAGTGGATGGAGTGCAAGAGGAGGGGAGGGATGGAGAAGAGACAGGAGGAAGAAGACAGGAGATAGGCAGCCTGGCTGCACCCACCCACAACGAAGCAACCACCCGCAGCGCCCACATCCCCAGTACCACCTGTGCCACGGTTTCCCAGACTTTAGTCAGAGCAGTCAACCTGTACGCTCCTCTTTAGTGGAGGACGATGGAGAAACGCAGGCACCTGGAGCATCGTCCTTACAGTTCTTACAAAGAAATGCCCTTCCCTAGGGACTTGAGTGCAGTGTGCAGGTTTGTGAATAAAATAATTTGTATGTGTCCAGATGCTGGGCCGTGTCATGTGCATATGTACATGAATTGTGTGTCTGTATGAGTGGCATGTATATGTACGCGCACATGCATGTGTGTGAATTTGGTGCATGTGACCAATGTGATGTAACCAGGAAGGGGAGAGACTCCAGGTGAAGACCAAACGTCTAAAAGGATGATGGGTGTTTCCTGGACCTCACCACGAGTATGTTTAATTGCATCCATTTTTAATGAGCACCTATACACTTATCCTTTTAGTTGCATTTAAACCTCCAGGTGCATAAAGCTTAAGTGTGAAACTGTACACAGTGAAATTTCACCCTCCCTACCTTGGTACTTGGCAGACCTACCCGCAAGGGCACCCCTGTCCTCACCATCCACAACTAGCAGGCTGTACAGGGAGAAGGATGCCCTTCACAGTATAACACTGATGCCAGCTCTGGTAACACAAGGTGGCTGCCACAGAGTTTGGAAGCCTGTAGTCAAGGGGTCTGCAGAACTGGCTCTTCCTGAGGCTGCACACACCTGAGGCTACACACACCTGAGGCTGCACACACCTGAGGATGCACACACCTGAGGCTGCAAATGTCTGAAGCTGCACATGCAAGGTTTGTCTTGTTTCTCCTTGCCATCCATTCTACACTCTGCCCCCCCTCTCTGTTCATTCTCCCTTTTAGATCTCATGTTATGATCCACCTAAATGGCTTCATTTTGACTTCTCTGTCAAAACTCCAAATAAGGCCACATTCAAAGCACTAAGGGTTGGGATTTCAACATAATGAGTTTTGGGGGACAAATTCAACCCACAACAGAGGCCCTGTGAGACCACCACTGCTTTATCTTTGTTGACAAGTTGGCATCTAACAAGTTTTTGTCCAAGATGTATCTCACCAAGTATTGAGCCAGCCTACATTAATACCACGCCCACCATGATCAACTTCCTACAACAGGGTTGCTGGGAAGCTCCTGGCCCCTGCTACAGACATGTGCTGTGGGCTGTGGAACACACAGCACATGCTCAGAGACAGACGCCATTGCTCAGCTTGTCTGGGAGATGAACCTATTTCTAGTCTTTAAGGTCTGTGGTTTTAAAATTCTGCTCATCCAAACCCAAGGGGCTGTGAGTGCAAGATGTTTCTGAGACTGAGGGTGAGAGGTGCCAGGATACAGGGTGCTGAGAGCCCAGCCTCGGCCTCAGTTGAAGACAGTCTTGAGAGTGTTTGGCCTGCTTTTCAGTGGATCCTGTAATTTTTTTCCTTCTCTTTGTAACGAAAGGGCTCTTTTGCCAACTTTATCTATTGTGTTGGGTCAGCCTGCAGAATATAGCCTGATTCCACTTGCATGGTCCCCTTACAAACTTTTTATTAGTATATATTAACTGAATAAAACTGGTTTTGCTGCAGCTTTTACAAGCCTGTATATAATGTGCTTTGGTAGTCTCCCCCACCCCATAATCCTCTCATCTCCTTCCACTGGTCTTTTCTCTACATAAATCAGTACCCACCTAATTTCATGTCTTTAAAAAATGTCTAGATTCTGTAAATGTGAGAAAACCTGGTGTTTGTCTTTCTTGATCATATTCTCAACACGATTTCTCATTGAAGATGATAAAGTTTTATGAAAGATGATAAAATTTTATTCTTCATTTACAGCCTCTTCATTTCTCTATTTTTTTTGATAGGGTTTCTCTGTTGCTTTGGAACCTGTCCTGGAACTCACTTTGCAGACCAGGCTGGCCTTGAACTCACAGAGATCTGCCTACCTTTGTCTCCCAAGTGCTGGGATTAAAGGTGTGCACTACCACACCCAGCTTCATTTCTCGATTTTCTTACCTGGATTTCTGGACCAGCCTCCCTCAGCCTCTTTGATGATACCTTTCTCCCCATCATGGATGAGGGTTCCTGCAAAGGACCAGGTGTGGCCAGACAGGGGTGTGCATCATGTGGTCTTCCTGTGGCTGCACCATAGGGCAGAAAGGGTCAGAGAAAGGACATCCTGGCCCTGAGAACAGAGCCAAGGAAACACACCCTGCCCCTAACCAACTCAGGACTTGGAATCCAACCAATCCCTGAGAACGAAATCCAACCAATCCTGTGCTTGTCCCAAGTTCAAGACTTGAGGTCGTACCAATCCCCACCCTATATAAGCCCTGTGTCTGTTCAGTTTGGGGCTGCCTTTTTCCACCCTGGCAGAAGCAGCCACTCTCCTGGATTCTTCCCTCCCAATAATTTCTGGAGTGAGGTTTGTTATGCCTTGTGACTTTGTGGTATTCCCTGGCTCCCAACTCCATCAAACAGAGATGCTTCAACAACCTCACTGGGAAAACCCTCCCCTGCTGGAGCAGAGAGGTTACATTTGCATTAGGGAAAGCTTTCCTGGAGCAAGGGCCTGTGATACTCTGGTGGGGAGCAGTCCCTGCTGGAACAGAGCTGCACCACTTCCATTGGGCTACCTTTCCCTTCAGGGCTGTAGGTTTCCCTGGCTTCCTACAGCCAGGGTACCTGTCTACCAGAGCTGTAACACTCAGCACGCACAGCCCCTCCGGCTGCACATCCCTGGCCTTGCTCCTCTATAATACATTTCTTTGTCTTATTTCTCCCCCAGGAGCGTGTATGTGCCGTTTAAGGGTTCCTTGTATTGGTTAATTTGTTTATTCTGCTTTGGCCTCTTTTATGATTTTTTAGGGTGGGTACAGGGGTGACATTTTTCTTCTCTCTCCTGTATCTTCAAGTGCTGAGGCCCTGTTGTCTTTGCGGTTCTCTTTGGCTCATTCCCACCACACCTCAGGATCTCTGTTTCCTTCATCACCAGCCGAGTCTTCTCTTCAGGGCGTTTAGAGCAGACACTTTTCTTACCACAGATGCTGCTGTTTCTTCCTGACGCTTCCTGATAGCCTCCATCTCGCTCTACAACCCACCTACTCACACATGCTGTCCACCCATCTGCTCTGTCCAGTTGTCTGTCTCTTGGCAGCAAGTTTGTCATTTGGTATTGTGCCACTTTTGACTGAATGCTAGACGCGTGCAGAAGACAGGAGAACTACTTATACCTTCATTTCTGCTGATCCACCAGCGAGAGGTGGAGTTAACCTAGTTGTGAATTGAGGTGGGTTTGGGTTGCTGCCTTGTTTACTCTCAGGGCCCCACTGGCTTCATATTCCCTTAGTGATGCTGGGCTCTGGACGGCAACTGAGTTCAGTACGCTCCTGTTCTATCTCAGCTTTACACTTTTCTCCTGGGGCTCTGCCACATGGAGGGTTGTCTCCTGTTTCTGGCCCTCCCTGGGTTTCAGGTGATGACTGCTGTCATAGGAAATGGGATGGGGAGTGTCTATGGGGAGTTTCTAATGCACTGCTGTTCTCTCAGGCTGAGACAGTCCAGGTGCTCTCAGACCCTGGAAAGAGAAATCTTCACTAACACCTTGACACCTCTCCCCCAACAGGGGTAGCCCTGCCATGCCTTGGGACAGCCTCTGCCACTCAGCCACAGCGGAGGATACTTCTTTCCTCTTCCTCCAACCCCAGTGGTTCTTGGCCTGTACCCCAAGGCCAACCAGCCTTGCTGCCTTTTACCCAGCAGCTCCTGGAGTCTGGGGAGCTTTGTACATTTTCTACCACAGTGGCTGCTCTCCCTGACCTAAGGCATGTTGCTGAGGGCCTCTGGTCTCTGTGCCCAACACCTGAAGGGTGCTATATGGAGGATAACCTGTGGTGGGAGTGAGTTCCCTTTGTGTTGAGGTGTTTGGATGAGGTTTTCCCTCCCCACAAGTCTTTAGTGACCAGAGGGGCACCATGGGGGTGGAAATCTGACTTGTGTACAGAAGGGCCTTTAGGAGGTGATGTCATTTAGGTATGTCAGAGTAGAGCCTAGTAACTGAATCCTGGTGGCTCCCCCCCGACCCCGAGATAGGGTTTCTCTGTGTAACAACAGTCCTGGCTGTCTTGGAACTCACTCTGTAGACCAGGCTGGCCTCGAACTCAGAGGCCTGCCTCTGCCTCCCCAAGTACTGGAATTGAAGATGTGTGCTACCAAAGTCTGGCCGGCTCTGGCGGCTTTGTAAGATGGACCAGGAGAGGTATGTGCTCCACCTCTGGTGACACACTGCTCCATGCTGCCTTGGCACTCTGGGACCTCTTTTCTCTCTGGCAGCCCTGTTGGCGGTACTACTGGCAGCTGGGAATGGATCAGTGCACCTTGTTTGTAGCTCCCACTCAGTTGACCCACATGCAACTACGCCCTTGGACTCTCTAGCCTCCGGAACCATGTAAGTTTCCCACAGATGTGGAATTATAGCAACAGAAATGCGTCGACACTTTGCTGGCTCCGGACATCAAATCTGCTCATGTCTACTGCACCTCCATTGGAAGTAGGCTTTAGAGCTGAGGAGGCTTTCCAGCCATCCCAGCACCTGCCTCATTTTACAGATGAAGGACTAGAGGTCACAGAGGATAGTTGCTAGCTAGCACAGGCCACTGCCCAGGCAACTGCAGATTGTTTTCCTGATAAATGCTTTCTGTGTGAGACAAAAATGGGGAGGACATTACATGGGGCTTTAATCAACATTGGCCTTCACTTAGTACAGAGGACCACGGTGCAGTGAATTAACATTTCAGGTGGGTGGAAAAGGCAGCTTGTTCCCCCTCCCCCCCTCCACTGCAGGGGAGCATGTGAATTCAGAAAGGAGCAGTGTCCTTCCTGTAGACTGGTCTAGGCTGGTGCTTCAAGCTTAGTATGGTTAAAATGTATCCCCACACCTTCCTGTTTCATGATCTTTTATGCCTGAACTAACTCAAGGACCTGGAATTCAAGGATTGAAGGCTTGTTCCTTTGCTACAGGGGACTACTGCCTGTTGAAGCTCAGTTGAGCCTCCCAGGAACTGCCTTTAGGGAATGAAGTTCTCTATCTTACTTAGGTTGAGCCTGCCTTCTGGGGACACCCTTCATCCAGGGCTGGGCCAGGTCAGGGTATGCAGTCCCGGCTCTATGGATTATGCAGTATGAGCCTGCAGAGCATCCTGTTCCAGAGCCCAAGAAGCTGGGTGCAGTCTGCCTACTACCTGGGACTCAGCAGGACTGGAGACCTAATGATGAGGTATCAGACGCCAGGTGAGCCAGTCAGCAATTCCCACAATCAAACAAGCATCCTGAGCACTCAGCCCTAAGGTTACCACCTGTTGCAGCCATCCACTATTTCAGGCACAGCCTTAAGACATGCACTCTGGTCCATCCAGAAGACGGGGGAAGCTGCTCAAGCAGGTGGTATCTGTTCCACATTAGCACTGCTCTCCTTGAGTGATCGGATGCCTTGAGACCAGATGGGTCTCCACGATGAGATGCTGGTGCCTCACAAGCCAGTGCAGCATCAGGTCGAGAACTCGGGTGAGTAAATGGGCCTTAAAAATGCATTTGCTTTTTGTGGCTTTTACATCTCACATCTCAATCCCATGCACCTCCCCATCCCTTTATATCTGCCCTTTAAAATTTATGTTCATTGTTTTGCCTGCATGTATGTCTTGTGTGTGAGAAGTCCTGAAATTGGCAGTCTGGTGTGAGTCACCATATATACATGCTGGGAACTGAACCCAGGTCCTCTGGAATGGCAGCCAGTACTCTTAACTGCTGAGCCATCTCTCCAGCCCCCCTTTTAGGGGTTAGGGCTGGGGATTTAACCCACAATGTTATGCATACTAATGCACTTGCTCTACCACTCTTGTTAATCTGAGTCTTAGACCCTGAGGGTAGAGAAATTTTCCACCTGTAGTACCTAGCAGCTGTCCCATTTAATCTGTCGAAACCACACAGTGAGGTCAAGGACCAACTCTGGACTCTAAGGGGCATGTTTCTCTGGACCATTTTGATAAAAGAGCATCCAAACAAGGAGGGCCAGAATTTCAGATCTCACTGGTTTCTGAGACAAGGGTCTGATCCAACCAGGTGAGCTCTGACCACCTGAGGCTGGGATGGGGAAGAGGCATCAGCACCTACCACACACACCTCTGCTGGGGAGTGTTCACGTCTCACTAATCCTCCTGCCCACAGAAGATGGCAGTGTTTGTTTTGTGTTGTGAGCCAGGGTCTCGCTGTGTAACTCTGACTAACCTGGAACTCACTATGCAGACCAGGCAAAGCTCTGTCTGCCTCTGCCTCTTAAGTGCAGGGATTAAAGTGTGGCCCTATGTCTGGCAGGTAGGAGGATTAAGCAGCATTACAGAACAGGTGGAGTGCATGCTCTCTACCCATAGGCAACCCATGGCTAGCCCTATCACCCTGGCTGCCTGTGTCAGTAACAGGGTCAGCAGTCAGTTCCAGAATAAAATGCAGCTTTATTAGGATATAGGAAAGACTAAAAGTCACCAGGGAGGAGACAGTCAGGCCCCTCAAAAACAACAGGGGAGAAAGTGACAAATGTCTTGGTAATAAAATTTCTAACCACAATACAATCATTGGATTTTTCCCCTCACATTTTATTTCAAAGCTATAATAAATGAAACAAGCCACTTGTCAAAAAGAACAATGATTTTACACAAGGAAAAGCATACATACCAAGCCAAACACAAGAGCACTCAGGTTCACATGGTGTAGGTCGCTCAGGCCAGAGCCCAGCTTGAGGGGGACTCCTGGGACGAAGAGAGTAACTGCAGATCCCACCCCACATCCTGAATTGAAGACATCTGAAGAGAGCTAGTTTGGTCTCCTGTGAGGCTGGTACCAGCGGTCATAGAAGAGGTCTGCTCACTGCTCTAGACTGGGGCTGTGGTGAGACACACTTCCCGACCATCTGGGCACCTATACTGGACGGTCCTTGGACGGGAAACCCTTTTCCTGCCCTGCTATCCAAAGGGGTAACTGAAAGAACTTCCCAAGCCCACCGCTCCAATTGCTCCTCAGCCATCCACACATGCCTGTCTGGCTGAGACAGCATGCTGAAGGTCCCAAGACAGAGGTAGGGCCAGACAGACGTGTGGCAGTCAAGGAGTTGGTTGGCCTCCTTGCCGCAGGCACAAAGCAAAGTGCTTACAATGTTAAGCCCACGGTAAAGAAGGGGAATGCATTTGGATATAAAAGGTTAAAGTCACTCTGACAGAAAACAGGTTTTGTCCTCCTCAGTGCCCCAAATTCAGGCAGAGATAGGCTGTGTGCTGTGGGGACAGAGGAAGCAGGCCTGGCCAGCACACCTGCTCATTTCCTCTGTCTCTGGATGCCCTATCCACCAGAGTGTCAAAGAGGCAGACCTTCAGGAAGAGGTTTGGGCTCTGGTTCCTCTAGGCCAGCTGCAGTGAAGTCTTTCCTATGGGGGTTCACACACAGAAGAATAAAATTCCCCAAGGGTACCTCCACAGCTGAGTCCCACAAACACAGGTCCATGTCTGAGAATCTGGGTTCACCCATATTTCTCAAAAAGGGCTTCTTCTAAAACATGCTTCAAGTTTGTTCTTTGCTTTAAATGCAGAAATAGGAACACGGGCACACTGCACAGGAGGCTTTAGCTGCCCCTGACTTCTGGTGATTTTTACACTGGCTGGACAGCGGCCACTTAGTTCTGCCACAGCTACCTCATCCCGTCAGAACTAGCTAAGGAGCTGGGCTGGAACCTGCCCTTTTTTGTAGCCTGTCAGTAAAGAAAAGTCTTATTTTCAAATAGTTAAAAAAAATTCTGTATAAATGATAAGTATATGGAATTCAAATTTAAGGTGTGTAACTATAGGACAATCAGAATACAGCTGTACTTGCTATGCACGAATGATGCATATGATACCTGCTGTAGACTCCAGCTCAGAGCCAGGCGGGCCCTGAAACTCCTAGGGTGACGTGCCATAGGCCCCTGGGCAAGCACCACTGAAAAGGCAGTGCTATAAAGAGAAAACACTAAGACCCTAGATTTTAACTTCTTAGAAATATTCAACCTAAGCCTTGTCCAAAGACACATGCAAAATATCTTACAAGAAATTTCATGATTGACTCTGTCAGCAGAACTGGTCACCAAGCCTTTTCATTCTGGCCATTACTGAAACTATAGCGAACAGAGCAGAGGTAAGCAGGAGGGTGACACAAAGCAACGTGGTCTCCACCTCGACCACTCAGCTTCAAATCTCACTCCTCCACTAAACCACCCGGAGAGGCAAAAGGACCAAAGACCAAGAAGAAATGGGAAGATTGGGTCAATGGAACCACCAAGGAATATTCCATCTACTTCAAAGACCAAGATAAGAGACCCTGTTCTCCATGCCTGGCCTCCAGCTGTGTGGGGAGGAAGGCGGGGTACAGGGTGAGGAAACAGCACTGATCAAAAAGCAAGACATTCTGCTCTCAGGAAAGGTCACCTAGCTTTCCATATAAACTTGATAATCATTCACTTCACTGCTATCACGTTTATGAAATTCACTAGCGTGGAAGAAGAGCAAGGGGTAGAGGTAAGAGGATGCCTATTTCTAGAAAACAAAGGGAATGTCTGGGCTGATGTTTCCACATGCAGTTAGTTGATACAAAGTTATCTGTAGACCAGATGTTTTTAGCCTGTGGGTGGCCTCAACCTGGGCCCAGGGCTATTTTACAACTTTAGAAAGGACACACCCCCTGCCCTTAATGCCACCCAACACAGAAGGCTGCTGCAAGCACTCTGCCCTCTGGCATCATCTCTGCTACTCTATCTATAGCTTTCATGGGCTCATTTTCAATAGCACAGTGCTTTTTAAACCCATGTGGGATGACAGGGTGAAGCACCAGGCAGAGGCTTGTCTGCTCTGAGGACATCCGCCCTCAGCATACCACAAGGTTGAGAAGAGGTGGCCCGTCGGCTCCTGTCCACCAAGGGCACACTCCACTCAAGTCTTACAGCTCATGCCCACCCTAACATCTCCTGGTGAAGAGGGGCCATGTGTGAGGCACATCTGCACAGGAGTGATACCACGGTGTTCTGATGTGGGGAGACCAGGGATCATGTTGGGAAGCTTGCCAACTTGTTCTCGCTTTCTCTTTTATTCCTGGCCAGCAGGGCAGGAGGCTACTCATATTCCAGGAACTGCTTGTGGTAGAAGAGTAGGTACCTGACGAGGCAAAGGGGAAAGTTAGCTCGGTCCTAACTTCCAAAGTAGCTATGCCAGTCAAGAACGGTTCACAAGCCTGACTTCTGAACAGACACTACAGCACCTCTAGTCTTCAAGAAAGAGAGACACTACGGGCCTCCCATCACCCAGCCTGACTTGGCGACCTCCTACAGTCATTACCTCTCCTGTTCACAGCGGGGCTACCCTCTTGCAGAGTCCACGTCTCCTTCAAATCCAACCCCTGCCCAGTAAGTAGCACACTTTCTCCATGAGATCTTTCTGGAGGCTCCCAGGGCCCAGAGCCTCACACCCACCACCTCCATCTGTGGCAGGTGGTCTTGACCCGGAGGCTGGGAATTCTAAGGACCCGAGGAGGCTCAGGGTGAATGATGATACACCATGGGCAACAAGAGCAGCAGAGAAGCTGATCAGAACCGCTGCACAGCATGGGCAGGACAAATGCTGACCACAATGCTCTCTGATCTAGGGAACGCATGGACAGTAACTCTGTTCTACAACACTCCCACCCTGTAAACATAACCTAAGTGACATCGGATCCAAGGAGCCACTGTCCAACGTGGCAGATTCAGTTTAGCCTGTGGCTCTAGTCAGACACAAGGGATGGACAAGCAGCAGCACAGGTCCTCCAACCCCACCCCACACATACCCTTCACTGTCCAGCACATCCTTGATGCTGGCCTTGGTGATGATGGCATCATCACACTTGAACCACTGGTCTTTGTGCTGCCGTATGAAGCTGGTGTAGTGGCCACTCTCCAAGGTCCCTTGATGGTTAACAACAGCAAACAGGGAGTACCTGGTGTGGAAAGAGAGAGCATCTCAATCATGGTCTGTTGAACAGCCTACGACAGAGCTTGCTGGCCGCACAGCTGGGAGAGCCAGGTCCGCACCGCTCAGCTCTGGCCCAGCAAAGAGAAGTCCTAGAACTGCACTGCACAGAAGTGGCAGTAGTGGCAAGCCACAGTGGCAGTAACTGCTTTGCTTGTGCCATTTGTCTGTGCTACCAACAGCAAGAGGAATGGTACCAGAAGGAGCAAGTTCATTATGCTGCATTCCAAGGCAAATCCACACCAGAAGTCTCTTAAAAATAAAAAAAAAAGGTGGGGGGTTTGCCATCAGGAGGGACACTGTCCAGAGGGGAGACTGTAAGGAGGGAAGGAAGGGTCAGCTATCTGAGAAAGGCCCTCTCACTCAGCCCCTAGGCCCTGCAACCCCACTTACTTGTTGTCATTGTTGAGACTGTCCAGGGGCTGCTGGTACTGCCCATTCATCCGGCTCTCTTTGCTGTAAGGCAGCAGTAAGACTTAATTACTAACCCACCAGAGGGACAGGCTCCAACGACAGGATTAACTGATGCTGAGACGTATACTTCATATGCGAGTTTTCCTAGGCAGACTGCCCCACAGTGGTGAGAAATCCAGCTTGGACTGGGGCTCGCTGACCTACTGCTTCTGTGCAGCAACCCCTCATATCCCGTGGACCCTGAAGCCACTTTCTGCCTCTAGGGGTTCTGATCCTGATTTTGTGACATTTTGCTTGTAATACACCAAATAAAGAAAGAATTCCTTCCAAAGGCTGTAAGTGAGCCCCACACTACATTCTTGAAGAACACAAGGGACATCAAGAAGTGTCTCTAGCAGCTGGCTGGACAGAATGGGAGGAGGGGCTGTGCACGAAGTGCTAGGTTTCAAACTAGTTTATTTACCTAATGCCAAAGTTAGCAGAAGACAGCAAGACCCGTGAGACCTTGGGATTGGCATCAATGTCACCCCATCCCTGGACATGTTAGCACCTCATTTTCCAAAGAGACTTCTCATGGTCTCTGACATCACTTGAGTCAGTGACCTGTGAACCCAGGAACACAGCCCACAAGGAAGGGCATCAATGACTAATAACAGGAAGCCTGCTGAAGACAGTACAGCGGACTGAGGTGTGGCTTCTGAAAATGCCTGCACCCTGACCCCCGAAACTGTGAGCGTGACCTATTTATAAAACCTGTGCAGATGTGAGGACAGATGTTGAAATGAGGCTTTCTAGTCAAGCTCTACCCCTAACCACCAGTACCTAGTAGGCCAACGACTGAGACAGACTCCGCAAGGGCCTTGGGCCCAGGGCATTAACAGCCAGAAAAGGACCCAGAAGCTCCAGGAGTGAGATGACACGAGGGAACCCCGTCAGGACCCTTCTCACAAGTTTCCTATTTCTGGCTTCTATTACTCTGAGAATAAATTTCTACTGTTTTAAGCTACCACATTTATAGATGCCAGCCACAGACAGCAAACACATTAGCAAGCACTGCAGTTTTTTGAGGGTTAAATTTTATGTGGTCTATGATATACAGGATTTGATCTCAAAGAAGAGAATCCACTGGTCCAATTGAACCCTGTTTATCTGTATTTCAAAATCTGTCTCCATCAACCAAAACATGTCATGTGGTCTGCCTGTGACTTTATTTTGATGAGTTGCCAATTCTGAAAGTTGATAAATGATCAATGAAGGAGTCACAGTAGGAGTCACAGAAGGAGGCAATCAAGGTAAGAGCAGGATAAGTACTGAGGCCAGGGAGGGAGGTGAGGCCTATATACCTGTGGTACAGCTGGTCTAAGACCTGGCACTGATCACCCATCAGACAACTCGCCTCCCCACTGGGACACACACAGGGGCACCAGACTTTTCTACCTGGAGGCCATAAAGGGAGTCATGTCCAGTTCCAGGGGAAAAGATACGTATGTGGTAATCTTCCGCCGAAGTTTGGCTGAGTGTTCAAATCGCTGCAGAGATGAAGGGAGGAGAACAAATGAGCAGACAGAGCAACAGCTGGGCTCCAGACTGGAGACTCCAGCAAAGGGCCCTTGACCAGCTTCTACTCGACTCACTCATTTCCTGAAATAGTCTTGTTTGGGTCGACGCAGAATCAGGACCCTCCTGACTCAGCCTCCCGAATGTTGGGATTATAGCTACATACTACCAAGATCAGACTGATCTTTTACATTTTAAAAGGGGTATTAAAATAAAGACAGGAAACACAAATCATATGTAGTCTTTAAAGACTCAAATACTAGCACTGGCTGATCTACCAAAGAACTTCCGTTTGAGTCTCAGCACCGACATAGAAGCTCCTAGCAGCCCATAACTCCAGTTCTAGAGGATCCAACACCCTCTCCTGGTTTCTGTGGGCACCAGGAATGCCTACATGGTGCACAGATATACATGCAGGCAAAACAGCCATATATGTAACAACAACAAAAAGACTCAAATTCCTACTACTTGGCTTTTCTCACAAAGAGCCTGCTGGCCTCTGGCCTAGACCATAATGCTCAGGTCCTTGTTTTCTGGATCTTTTCTTCCCACAGTTCTGGGTGGAACTTAGAACCTTGTTCATTTTAGGTAAGAGTTCTACCACTGACTCACACCCCTAGCCTGGGTCTTTGTTTTTTAGTGAAACAAAGTTAAAAGAGGAGCTGAAGATGGCTCAGCAGTTACGAGAGCTTGAGGACCTGTGTTCAAATCCCCACACCAACCTAAAATGCCAGCAGGTGGACATACGCACCTGTAACCCCAACACTGTGGGAGCCACAGACAAGAGGACCACTGGGCTTGCCAACCTCAAGCCTAAGTCCAGGTTCAGTGAGAGACCCTGTCTCCATGCAGAAAGGTGGACTATGACAGAGCAGGACATCTGACACCTCCTCTGGCCTAGGCTCACAGAGACAGAAATAGTAAAATATAATCCCACTTCCTACAGCAGTTCCTTCCTGTCTTCACAAGGAAGCGCATACTCTGTCAGCAAGACACAGAAAGGTGCAGGAGGCAGTCTTACTTCCTGCTTCTTGGGACTGGTACACACTGAGGGGCTCTAACCTGAGCTGGTGAGTTTGAGGCTGTGCTGCAGGCTAATGCTGGGCTGCCCTGTGGCTAGTTTTCTGGGAAACTCACTTTGAGATGGAAGCAGGCCACAATGGGAAGCTTCTTCATGGTGAGCTGCTTTGTGGACTCTTGGTAGCTATGGCAACCGCTACACTTGATCTTGGCACTGCTTCCTAAGTGCTCTGGTCTGGTAAATCTAAAAGGCATTCAGAAAAAAGGAGAAAGGTAGAAGACAGAAAGGGGAAACAGGTTATTGTACCACCGGAGGTGCATAGCAACAGTTAAAGGTGTTGTATTTCACAGCACAAAGAACTTGTCTTTTATCTTTTCCTGCTTCTCTTAAGCTTATTCTATCTACCTACCTACCACCTATACACACACATATATTCTTTCTATCTATCTATCTATCTATCTATCTATCTATCTATCTATCTAT
>LOJH01001611.1:0-47544 GCA_001685095.1 Ellobius talpinus
GCACCCTCTCAGTCTGAATAAGCCTGGGAAAGATATGTAAACTAGGTGAAAGTATATGGTTAGAGGTGGGATTTGAACTCTGCCCCTCTAACTTCAAGGTTATCCTAAAGGGCCCATAGCTTGGGTTTAGAAAAGAAGTGTTACCCAAGTGTTATCACATAGTAGAGAGGATGTGTGGAACCCCAGGGAATGTCTTTATAGTGAACACCTTTTCCAGGCACATGCCTTCTCTCTTACTGTCTGCTGGAATGGGAAATATTGACAAACACAAAAGAAAATCATTCCTTCCTGATTTCCCCATCATTGTATGCAGAAACAAGATACCCCCCTCTTCAGTCAAAACACTGCACATCTAGACTCCCTGCATTTACCCTCAGAAATAACAGAAGCAAATTCTGAGGACAAGCATGGTGTTTCCAGCTGGGGGATGTGGCTTGGTGGATAGAATGGTTGCTTGGCATACAGAAGTAGCCGTACCTTTTCTGAGCCTCAGCGATGTAGAATAGCACAGATTTCATGCTAAAATTTTTATAAGATTATTTTGAATTATGTTGCACTACTTTTAAAAAGAAAATAGGGTATTACACTGGCTAGTTTCATGTCATCTTGACACATACTGGAGTCATTTTGGAAAGGGGAACTCTAATTGAGAGCCCCCTCCCACCAGATTGGCCCATGCAGCATTTATTTGATTGATGGTTGATGTAGGAGGGTCCAAATTAGTGTGTCAGGTGGTCCTAGGTAGTGTCAGAAAGCCAACTAAACAAACCATGGCATGCAAGACAGTAAGCAGGATGTCTTTGTGGCTTCTGCATCAGCGTCTCTATCCGTGTTCATGCCTTGAGTTCCTGCCCCGACTTTCCTGGATGATGAAATCTATCATGTGAAATGAACCCTTTCTTCTCCAAGCTGACTTTGGTCATGGTGTATTGTAGCGATAGAAAATTAAGACAGACATGTTCATGAATTTTTTGCGTCAAGTGCCTATAATTTCAACAAAATGGACTTGGCCAAATGACCATTTTCAAAATAGAAAGTTAGAATGAGAACTTGAGATGAGATGTAGGTAACCTAACAGGTACTCGATATATCTTCTAGATCTTCTAGATCTTCTAGAAAATTCAGGATAGATAAGTCAACCCTTTTAGGTCTCTTTTGAAGATTTGAAGAGATTACTACTTGAGGAAAGTAAATTTTGCTAAGTATACGAAACAAACACTGTTCAGGTGATTAACTTTATCGAGAGAAGTGTGAGTTCTTCAACTGTCTGCGGTCAGAAGATGTGGACTTGGCTGTGAGCCCTGCTCAGGGGATTCAGCTGTTCTTGGCTTCATCTTACCTGGAAAATGGGGAGAACAGTAGCAGTTACCCTCCCAGGTGGCTAGGAGGGGTAATGGAACACCACACTTGAAGCCAGCCTTTTCTAGATTGGGAGTTTATTCCAAAAATTGGGGAATATCTGATCCCAGTCCCAAACACAAGAAACAAACAAGGAAAGGAGATGGGAGGGGAGAGGGAGAGGAGGGGAAAAGAGATGGGAAGGGAGGGGAGATGACTCTCCAAGTCATCCTCACAAATCTGACCAGTTTTTGTGATAAATGAAACCTCCTTGAGCTGAGTGTAGCATTGAGTGACCTATTGGTAAAGCTCAAATAACAGGTTAACCAGTACTAAATAATTGGGTAGTAATAAAAGACATTATTTATATGGTCAAAAGTTTTATTTTGATTTGTTACTAACAGGACCCTGATACCTTACCAGCAGTTGGTTTTCTGATATTAGGTTTAGGATGGTGCTAGTAAACTCTAGGCTTAGAGCTCCAGGGTTCCTCCATCCTAAACTAAACAAACTCTGCTCAATAGAAGTAGACTCCGATATGAGATTTTAGACTGGTGAGATTTTTACAAACTCCATGCATACATGCATATGTATATATGTATACACACACAAACACACACACACAATAAATTTAGGCTATTTCTACCAAATGTATAGTTGAACACACCAATTGGTAAAATAATTAAAACTTAACAGGGTCCAGGACCTAGCTCAGTAGTGTTGTGCAGGTCTAGCATGGTTCAACCACCAATACAACAAAAAGAAAGTAATTCTCTAGTGGGGCAACCAGTGCCACATCTCTGATTTAGTCTCTGGTACAAAGGTAGGAATAGGAGAAATCTATCCTCTGGGAATGCCAAAAAATTAGTATTCCAGCGTGTTTTATGTTAAGATTGTTGTCATGACATCTGATGAGGAAACTGACTTGTAGGGAATTCTTTTTTATTTCTTAAAGAATGAGATATACAGCTGGGCAGTTGTGGCGCACGCCTTTAATCCCAGCACTTGGGAGGCAGAGGCAGGCAGATCTCTGTGAGTTTGAGGCCAGCCTGGTCTACAAGAGCTAGTTCCAGGCCAGGCCCCAAAACTACAGAGAAATTGTGTCTCGAAAACCAAAAAGAAAAAAAAAACAATCAAAAACTCAAAAACAAAAACAACAACAAAAGAGTGAGATCTGCCTGGTCCCACTCCACTTTTGTGACGTGTCTAACAGTGCTGCCAGGGAATTCTATCACCAAGGAACGCACTCTTTTCTCCACGAGGTCACACACTATAAAAGCCATGCCTCGGTTTCTCCAGATCTTCAGATAGTCCTGGTTTCCAACGAAAAACCACCCTCCTCTCCAGAGTGGATTCTCTCATGTGACAAAGGAGCTCAGACAAATATACTTCCCAGAAAAGTATCGATCTGGCAAACATTTATACCCTTCCCCTTTCCAGACCTGGCCAAAGCTTCTCCCATTTTAACCTTCTAATTGGCATCACTAACTATTGGTTAAGGGGAAGGCTGTCACAAATTGGCCTGGATTCAAGGATAAACAAACCCAGCTTTGCAATCAGGTGTTGTCTACACAGATTGCCACGACTCCTACCATACAACTGTGATTTTTCAGGAGAGCTCTAATGAGAAAAGGGCAAGTCCATGATCCAGCTGCCACGGCAGATGTTTGTTGGCGTTGACATGTCACAAACCCATGGGAAGTTCCTAAACGATTTTCACCTAAAACCCAGGCCCAAATTTGGAAATAAATTCTAATCCAAAAAGTTATGTCAAATTTCTACTTCCACCATCATTCCAGTATGATGTAGACATTTCCATGTGCCTAATATGGATAGCATTTCCCAAAGGCCCTCAGAACTGGACAGCATTCAAACTGTGCAGTGAATCCAGGGCAGCCTTTAATGATGCCCAGTTTAGAATCAATCACAAGGTCCAAGGGAGTCTTGGCTGACCTTGGGGACTCAGAGGGTCACAGAGGAATCCCATGTCTCCGATAAAATCATGTTTGCCAGTTAAGCTTCTTTGCAAAGAAATGTAATTGGCATGTAAGCTGTTGAAAAATATTGAGAGCCAGAAAGTTTGGATTATGATAGTTATGAAGAAGGGAAAGTATTTACAGTATTCCTTGGCCCCAAAATAGATTTTAAACACTATACAACCACAATGGAATGTGTCCATTTGTTCCTAGATGGGTTGTCTCTTGTCCCCATGTTTAGGTCATAGCTATTTGCAGATTTTTCACGTGACAAGATCTTCACAGACTAAATTCAGTAGTGTCACCTTCTGAACTAAGTGGTCACATGCACTGTGGTTTTCCCCTGTCTATTTTGACTGGTTTTGTTTTCCACTGCCTGTATCTCCAGCCTCTGAAGCAAGGTCAGTAGATTGACTTCAACTTCATTCATTTAAAAGACTGATAAATTCATGCCAGCCCATGATCTCACCCCCTTGAGTAACACAATGCATCTATGCTGTACTGTGAAGTCAACCTCTAGATCCGAGTGTTCTGTGTGACCCAGGAACCACACCTGGGCAGCAGAGTTGTGTCATCAGACCACATGTGCATCCCAATGACAAGTCTGTGAATGAAGGCCAAGATGGCTCCTGAGGTGACAAGAAATAAAACTGACTGATTTATTGATTTAATTCAAAAACTATGTCCACAAGTCCCAGGGTGGAATTTCCTAATACGTACAGCCAGTTTGTTTGCCAGTAGAGGGTTAGAAAATCTCAAGTGGATTCAACTTGTATGAGGACCAAAGCGATCTTATCACCATGGTGGAGATGGTCAGTGAATAACACTGTGAATGAAGTCATCGTTTGGTAGTGCACCTCTTCGCTGTGTGCCAGGTTTGAGATCCTTGCGCAGGCAAACCAGCTGCTGCCATGTGTGTAAATGAAGTTCCCATTGAAGAAGGCGGCAAATTCCTTTCAACAACATAACTTCTTGTTTCTTCTTCTTCCTCTTCTTCTTTCTCCTCCTCTTCTTCCTTCCCTCCTTTCCCCCTCCATCTCCAATCATCTATTACCTTCAAAATATTCATTCTATCAGTCATGCAAGGAAAAATCGTCAATCTGTAGCCACCAGACTTGCCCACCAAGGCAGCTATTTACGCAATTATAAAGACATGTTTCAGAAATACAAGGAAATCCAAAGTCACCCAAAAGAGCAAAGAGGAAATTGCTCTCAGGGAGAACAGAATGGCAGTTGGCATTCCTACTAGTTTTATGTGTCCTGAATCCTTCAGAGGTACTATGTTGCTTAATCCTCTCCTCAACCTCTTGAAGTAGGGGCTGTGTTTATTTCCATTTTATAGAAGAAACTGAGGCTGAGTGATATTGAACGATTTATTTATGATCACACAAAGCCATTCTAAGTCACTGTCTAATACCAGGGTTGGGGGAGTCATTTATTTCCTTGTCAGAACAAGTAGGGAATGGGGCTCTAGGGTCAATGCATAGCACTGCAAGAAGACACACATAAAAGTGTGTGTGTGTGTGTGTGTAGGTGTGTGTGTGTGTGTGTGTGTATCCTTAGTTGGGGCTCTCATAGTTGTAATGAAATACCGTAACAAAAAGCAAATTGTGGAGGAAAATGTTTATCTAGCTTATACTTCTATATCACTGTCCGTCATTGAAGTCAAGAAAGAAACTCAAACAGGGAAAGAATCTAGATACAGGAATTGGAACAGAGGCCGAGAAGAAGTGCTGCTTACTGGCTTGCACCACATGGCTTGCTCAGTCTGCTTTCTTAGAGAACCTAGGACCCCCTGCCGAGGGATAGCACCATCCACCATAGTTTGGGCCCTCCCACATCAGTCGCTAATTAAGAAAATGACTAACAGGCTGACCTAGAGCCTAGACTTAGGGAGGCATTTTCTCAGATGAGGTTCCCTCTTCTCAGATGACTCCAGCTTGTGTCAAGTTGACAAAAACCAACCATCCAAACAAAAACAAAAAGCCCACTACCTGGTATGGTATACGTCTCTTAGAATGCACACATAGACTCTCACGTCAACCTTCTTTTTATCAAAGGAATTGATCATGTGATAGCCTCTGGCTATATTTCACTGTTTTTAGCCAGAGTTATAATAAGATTCCTTTTATAAATAAGAGTTACAGACCAACCCCCCACAATCTGAAAGGTCACTTCTCTGTTTGTGGGGGTTAAATGGTTGTCCCAATCCAGTGTTTAGTTCACATTCTATAAATGGCTCTTACTCCTCTGTCTGACTCACTGTGTGCATTACAGCAAAGGCACTTACAGATGAATTTATTTTTGGAATCTTAAAGAAACAGATTCTGTGGGGAGTGTTTGTTTCTGACTACAGACTAATGCAAGTGAAAATGTATCTCGTTAAGGAACTTCCTTTTCATCTGTTTTCCTTGCTGGTGGCCCTGCTACAGAGATGTCTTCACATGTTTAAGCATTCTAAATTATTCAGTAACATGACAACAACATTATATGTCAACATCTTATTTGTTATGGGCTTATAAGAGGACTTTTTAGTTTGAATTAAATAATGTACCAGAAATGGATGAGGAGTTAATATTCATAATGAGAAGACAGATTTTGTTACTGGTGTCTGCCTTATAACACCGAAATATCAGGACCAAGGAGATGGCTCAGCATGCAAAGGGGCTTGCTATGCAAGCCTGATGACCCAAGTTCAATTCCTAGAGCCCACAAAATAAAAACAGATTCAGTGGCATGCCTTTGTAATCCTAGCATTCCGAAGGCGAGAGAGGAGATGGCGACAGACAAATCAGCCAGAAGAATGCAGGCCAGCTAGCCTAGGAGCAACTGTTGAAAACTGTCCTTTGACCCCCACAAGGACACCATGACATGCATGCACATTCACATGCATGCACATACTTCCCCTCCCCCACCAACACATACACAGTTAAAAAATCTCTAAAATGAGAACCTGGGAATACCGTAAGAATGAGAAAGATGATGGCAATGATGGCAATGAAGCCAATCATTACTGTTGGGAGCGATCCTGGCTTCATCATCAAACAAATATGACAGGCTGCTGTGTGCAGGCATTTAATCCAAATCAGAGAGGCTTACATTCATACTTAGGCCCTTTGAGTAACTGAAGGAACATGTTCCATAAGCATAACATATATGAACTCTAAAGTCTGAGAAGAACTGCATTTAGTAACTCATTTTAATTATATTTTTTTCTGAAATAAAAAAGGACGGATATGACTGCTCCTAGGTATGGTGGAAGGAAACATTTATTGTAGATAAAAGGAAGAGGACAGCCAGAGGCAAGGACATCTGGGAGAATCCAGAGTGAGCAGGACCCTGAGCCAGGCCATGTGAAGAGAGGAAGGAGGAGAAAAGAGCCAAGGAGTAAGAGACCAGGAGGGTAAAGGGTAGACCAGATAACCAAAACGACTGGTTTATATAGGGAAGGACAGTTGGAGAAAGGGCAACCCAGCCTCCCAGACTCGAGAACTGTAGGGTAAGGGGTAGGGTATCCTAGCCATACCCTTGTAACTGGTAGGGACTGAGGGATGCTGGGAGAATCTGACAGCTGGGTCATTTTGATATGTTAAATAAGCACTCCAGTTAGCCATTTGTCCTGGATTTGAGACCTAACATTTCTAAGTTTTTGAACATTTGTGTTTGGGATGAACATCAGAAGCAGGCAAGAAAAATTGAAAATTTGTGAATTAGCTTTCTGTTTAAGCTTGAGAAAACCAGTGTTTATTTGGTTGAGTACAGTCTATTGGGGTTTGAAAGCACATATTTAATGATGGTTAATAAATGATGAGTTTGGAAGTTTCAGGTTTGTCACTTGAAATGTTCGACTTCAGTATCTTTTTTAACCAGCATTTTTGGATAGTAAACTATCAGGCTTTGTGGAAAGGGAAGGTTTATATGAGTCCTTTAACCTACCACTTAGGCCTTACCCCAGCTGACATCCCAGTTATTTTAGGGTTGAAATAAGGCATTTTCCTTAATATGTTCTTTTGTGCTGCCTGGCTAAAGTTAAGAGCCAAGGTGGGAAAAAGTATTGGGTAAAAAACTGTTCTTTTATTTTTTTATACCCCACCTAAACCCCAAGTTTACATTAAATTAGCCTGGCCCAGTCACCTGAATCTTTATTAATTGTGTTTCTCTCTGCCCTGGCTGTTTTCTAATTACTTGTTTTTGTCATCCTAACACAGTGAGATTTCTCTGAGAAAATGGAACCACAATTGAATGAATACACACACACACACACACGGTCATAAGATTGGTGTGCAGGCAAGCCTGTGGGCATTTTCTTAATTAGTGATTGATGTGGGCAGACTCAGCCCATGGTGTGAGGTGCCATCCGTGGGTAGTTTGTCCTGGGGTATATAAAGAAGCAGGCTGAGCAAGCCAGGAAGAGCAAGCTTTGAAGCAGCATTCCTTTATGATCTCTGCTTCAGTTCCCAACTCCAGGTTCCTGCCTTACTCGAGTTCCTTCAATGATAGACTGAGACAAGGAACTATAAACTGAAATAAACCCTTTCCTACTCAAGTTGCTTTTGGTCATGGTGCTTTATCACAGCAATAGAACGCCTAACTATGACACTAATCTATAAACAAAGGGGTCAACTCAGATGCTTTGAGCACCCTCACTTCCTGAAATGATATTGTATGGGTCAGTGAGCACCCAGAGGCCCAGCCTTAGGTCTAAGCAAACCTGGTTCTTGCCTAGCCCCTCCACTTTCCTACTAGAGACCTGGCAGGCAATTCATTATACACCCTCTGCCTTGCCTCCCTATCAGCGAACAGTTTCCACCTGGTTGGACTGTTGTGAAGGCTCTGGAAAGCAATGCAGTGTGGGATAAAGAATTTTATAGGTACCTATCATTTAATTCCCATGACTACATCAGAAAGCCCAAGCTGTCATTATCCCCATTTTACAGAGGAAGAAATGAGGCTTATGAGGGAAGCCTGCATTACCTGGCAAACATGTCTAAAGCTGGAGTGAAGCCAGGTTGAGGCTGTACTTTGACCACTGTGCAGTCCTGCTGGATACACTGGTCCATGTTCCCACACGGATGGGGAACGAAGACATATACTCTGGTTTCTAAGGTGTCCATCTGCCCGCCCCCATCCACCCCACACCATCATCCCCATTTTTGCCTGAAGTTTGTGCCTCCAACTACAAGAAGTCCAAAAGGCAAGAAATCCAGCCTCCTCTCTGTGCCCTTGGTACTTCATAAGCAGAGGGAACTAAAGAAAAAAGAAGAAAAAAAGTCACCCTACCCTGAGGCTCTCACAGTTGACTTATATAGTTAAAACGAAGGGGATCCTTGTTAGTGGCTGGAGTTAAAAATCCCAAAGTGCAGTCAGCTGAAACCTCAGCCAGATGTGATTGTGTGGCCACCGGTCATGCATTTCTCTTTGCTGAATTCCATACAGCCAAGGCAACTGCCTGGCCTCACTGAAGATCCACAGGGGAAAAAAGTTATGTGCACAAGGATGAAAAAAATACTGTGTGAGCGGAGTCCTCCTTTGTGGTCAGGAATGCCTGTTTCAGCCGTGTTTATTTCATGGGTGTTTCTCCATGAAATACGCCATCCATCTTCTCATGGGGAAGACCCGCCCTCGTCTTCCTTATTGGCTGTTTGTTTTATTAAAATGACACAGTATCTTAGTGGATAATCTACCTGGATTAGAAGTCGTGAAATCATGAAAGCACATTTATTTCAGCAAACAAGTATTATTGGTCTTTGGGGCTATTGTAAATCTGTAGCAGAATCTTAAGTTGTCATGAAGCACCATGGGTCCCTTACCCCTACTGTCCCAAGCCTTCTGGGAACAGGTTGTGAGGAAGATATCCTAACAAGCTTTTGCCTCTTTTCTTTAGAGTGCATAGAGACTCTGAGGGGCTCGCCGTTTTCTCTTACAGGTGCAGTTCACCATTCTCTGTATATTCTTATCACAGACTGCTGAAGTAAAGTCCAGCAATTTGCCCTCTAGTCTCTTTTTGGCAGAGAGTACAATTTTATCATTTTTAGGATTTGAGGCATATGTTTTTTAGAGGTAAATATTTGGAATGACTGAAGTATCGAAGAACTCAACTTTGGAATAAACCTTCCTGCTAGGTTCTGGAAGAGTAGAATGGCTGATGCTCACTGGCTGTGGTGGTACACCCAGCTGTTCTCCCAGGTTTGCACGTTAACCCTTCAGTCCTTCCCCAGATGCTACAAGGTGTGCTGTTAGGACCATCCCGACTATGCCAACAGGAGCACCAGGTATGGTTTAGCTGCTAAGTGTTATTTCTTCCATTCAAAAGTAGGCAAGTGGGTAGGCCCTAGGTTAGATCCCTAGTAATGCAAGAAAAAAAATAAGGAGGAGGAGAAGGAGGAAGGGAAGGAGAGCGGGAAGAAGGGAGAAGGAAGTGAGGGGAGACTGTGGCTTTTTTGTATTTTTGTTTGACTTTTTGAGCCTTTATGCATGTTGCCATTTCAAACCATAGGGTGACGGAATAGAACCCACTTGTTCCTTGTATTACTCTTTTAAATGAGACACACAGGCCGCCACTGACTTTCACAGGGGAGATAATGAAGGGGCTCTAAACAATAAGCCAGAACTTCTTCATGCCCTGTAGAAAGGACTGGCAAAGAATGCTGCATAAACTGCCCTTCCCCTGGTGTCCAGAGGGAGCCCGTGGGGCCTTTGGGCAGGTCCATGGAAGGAGCCGGGGCTTCATTTCCTCTGCTCCTGAGCTTGAGAAATGAGAAGCAGCTGGGAGCCAGCACAGGGCTTCTTTCCTCATCTGGTTTTGCTCTCAGGTCTTGCAGTAAGTTTGACACAATTCAGCGACCAGCTGGGACCCTCAGTGGCCACAGTTATTAAAATTTCTAATTTCCTAAAATTTCTCCTGCCCACTACTCCTGTCCATTCTGCCACACCTGGGCCTTCTGCCAGGGTGTCTGGTTTTTCCACAATTAATGCTACGGTTCGTGTAATCTCTATTTCCCTGTCTTTTATGCTGGCTGCTGGCATTTGTTCTATGTCAGTGTTGCCTTAATACTATCAACTCAGTTTTTGAGAGCTAACTTTGGTGACTTTCAAAAGTGGAAGATCACCTGGAGTATTCAAGGATCCTGTGCTTGCATTTTGTTATTTGACAAAGTTGTACCACCCGTTAGAAGAGTATTTCAGTCATGGCTGCCTATTGCTATCACTTGGAGAACTGAAAACCCATCTGCAGAAAGTCTGAATCATTTCTTTTGAGGTGGAGCTCAGGCATCAGTATTTTTGTAAATGAGGTCATCACTGAGAAACACTGGGCCAAATTCATCTTTTGGCTCAAAATTGAATACCAAAACCCAAAAAGGTCTTAGCTCAGAAATCTGTAAAATTCATTGAAATGGCTAATTATGGTTCCCATGACATGTCTCTTAAAATGTGGAAAAGAAGTTTTTGGTATGTGGCCACAGTTATTGACAGACTAAGAGGAAGGGTGAAGTTTCATGGTCGTCCCACAGCCAAAGCCTTTCATGGCTGAAAAGGCTCAGTTCACCTAGAGCCCAAGCCAAATTAGAGCAAAGAGAAGTGAGCATTTTGAGGACACTGCTGGCCACATCCTCAGTGCTCCAGGCATCAAAATTTGTATGTGGCTTAGGACAAAGCAGAGCTGTGGTCACTGGGCTAGTTTGGGGACACATCTGGACTTTCATCTGTAAAGCGGTAACAACTGCCTTGCAGGTCTGTTTACAGTGCACACTGCAGACTGTATGTGAAAACCCCAGACCTGCTTGCCCATTGCAAGACGGCGATGCTATTCTTTCCAATGGTCTGGAATGCCCCAGGAGAGTAAAGGGTCCCTCCCTCATTCTCACGGGCAGGTCTTCCTGTACCTGTGGTGTTGGTCAGCACGGTGATTGTAATCTTGCCGAGGCAAATGACTCTCCCCACGACAGAAAGATGGTAAAGAAAGCCAACTATCTGGGGGAGTCTGTCATCTGTGCTTAGAGCACATAGCACAGACACAGCACATGCGCAGGACTCTTGACCTAACCTGTTTATTTACCAAAAGCCTATCACAGTCAAGGCCATGGAGCATGGGATTCTCCCCAGAAAGCTAGCATCTGTCACTCTCCCTGACCTTCAAAACCTCATCAAAGATGTTTCTGCACCCTAGAACAACAAACAGACACCCCCACCCTGAGGTCCAGATGCCAGGGCGTTGAACTGGAAATCTGTACTTCAAGAGAGAAAGAAGGAGACAACTAAAGTGGGAACCTGTAGTGGCGGCCATTGACGGCAAGCAGGGCTTGGATGGAGGAAAGCAGAAGCTTGGAGAACACCATGGCACCAGGACCTACCAGAGAACTGCAGTCTTAGAATAAACAAGGGCTGTGGTTGGTTAGTCTGGGGGTGGGGGTGGGGTCATGGAGTCAACAACCACAGCTATGGAAACAGAGGTTATGTGAGCTGCCTGCAATGGCCAGAGCTCATGTGAGCTGCGTGTGTTGGCCTTTAATACACTTTCCTCTGAGATTCTGACAAAATCCTTTGTCAAGTCCTTTGCTCTGTTACTTTATTCAGCAATCATTGGCTAAGTACCTATCGCTAGCCAGGGGTTTGGAGCTAAGAAGCAGGAAGAACTGCCCTGACTGGTAGACAATACAGTCTGGGAGATGAGAAGATCATTAAATAGACACTGGATGTTGGTAGCTTTAACTGTATTAAAAAACAATTAATATTTTTAATTGTACTAAACTCCCAGCACATCTTCCTCCCAGATCCTCTCTTCCTGATTCGCCTAAGACAGTGGTGTTAGAAATAATTCTTTCTGTTTACATAGAGAGTTTACTGTGTGCAGACTGTGTCATCTTGCCTAAATAATATCTCTGCTTGTTTAAAAAATATATTAATTAAAATTACAGCTTGCTGCAGAGAGTAAGGAGATAATGCTCATCAGCTCCTTAGAGACATGCTTAGCAAACAGTAAGCACCCAACACTGATTAGAATGCTGCAATTGCTGGACCCGAGCATGATAAGAAAGAAAAGCTGAGGATAGATGTGCAGAGGCAGATCCTGTAGAAAAATTGCTTGGCTAATTTATTGCCCTGTTCCCTACCTCCTCCCTTCCCTTGGAGAGTTGTTCTGGAGTTCCACACCCTGTGTGCAGGTCAGCCAAGCTGTTTAGCAGCTGTCAGTCCCTGAATTCTTCTTTCTGGCCTCCATCAACAGAGAATAGAGGTACTAGGGCAGCCAACTAATCTGTGTTTGGTTGAGCAGGCAGGCTAGCAAGAAGAGAGTTTTTCTGCTCCAAAAGATATTAAGAGCAGTCAGGAGTCGAACAGCCTATGTTTCTATCAGTAAACTCATCAGCCCTCATCATGAGGCCAGGAGAGTCTCTTTCTAGAGTAACCTTTTCTTCTTGGGGCTTGTGCTCTTCTTCCTTAACTCTGATATCCTGTCTTGGTTTTGATAAGGGGTAGCGTTAATAAGTTGCAGCAGTTAATCTTCATTAGAGCCCTCCTAAGCATGTAAAGACTCTCCATCATGCTGACTTTCCACTATCAGCCAAAGAAGCACCAACAATAAATGTGCATCTCTGAATGCAGAACTTTGGACCAAGACTGGATTCAAGGGCATAGATTTGGAAGGATGGCATTCTATGACACGGCCAGAAAATACAGGCTTCCAAAGTCGGAAACCACCATGAGCTCACAAGCCAACTTTGCTATCCAATGGACAACTTCTAAAGAACCCAAGAGGGGCCCGTCCACCTCCGAGGATGCTGTGGACTCAACAACTCCCACATCACCTCTTTATGTGAGGGCTCTTAGGTGTTTTGAAATGTTAGGGAATACAGTTTCTAGATAATCATTTGCTTTCCTCTGGCATATCTAAACCATAGCCATCACTCTATTCATTTGGCACATACCAAAGCCATTTATTTCTTCTCCAAAAAGACAGATCTTTTTTATTTCCCTTGAATTTTCTTTTTCTCTGATCCAACATCCCAGTTTAGTTGTTGTTGTTGTTGTTTTAATTTTTTTTTTTGCCTCTCTTGTGCCATAAAAATCTATAAACCTAGAAAACTTGGTTTTCACCCCAGGAAACTGCTGATGAATTGTCTATTCCTAATGGCAATGGGGTCAATGGGAAGTCTACAGCACAGTTCAGACTATTGGAAAACATAGTTTTCAAGTCAGTACTTGACTTTGGAAAACTCCTGGCTCCTTGAAACCAAGTGCTGAAAAAAAGCACATGTTTCCCATTTTCACCTGACACGGCACATCTTTAGGCGCCATGCTGGAGATGCTGAAGCTGAAAAGCTTGAGAAGAATGTCACTGCTTAAAATTACAGCAGCGTAAGGACACATGGCAAAGTGAAGCCAGCAATGCATGGGACTCTTTAGTTTGTAGTTAGGGAATTATAATCATTCTCATTGGACCGATTCTCATGTAGCAGTGTAGTTACGAGTCCCAAAAAACTTCCAGCTGTATTTTCCTCCATTTCCCACCTTGCTCACCATTCTCATAGCAGAGACTTGTTTTTACCCAAAAGGGATTCTAATAGGTTCTTTCAGTGTTTACCCAACATTTTCTTTTTATTGAGAATTTATCTTGTGTTCCGAGTAGAATGGGTACAGGGCATCAGCACTGTGATGCCTGAGTGGCAAGGACAAGGAAAGTTGGTAAAAACTTTAGTAAATTATGCAGATTAATAGATTACACAGTGGGTAAGTGTTTGGGGGTGGTGTTAGATCCCAGAGCTCTGTCCCTCAAACACATGATTTCAGTTGCCCCAAATATCACCGGTTAGGGCCAGGCATGGTGGTGCATCTGGAATCCCCACACTCCTGGGGGGGTGCAGATGGTGAATTTCCGACCAGCCCAGGCTGTAGAGCAAAACCCTGTCTTGAAATAATAATAACAAATCATGATGGTGATGATTATGGTAAGGGTAGGATCCAGAAATATATTCACCCTGAATGTGTCTTGAATCACTGCATCGTCTTTGTGGGTATGGTTCGGAGATCTTAGTTTCTAAGTGCCAGTTCGTTCCTCTGCCTCCCATTGAGAAACAGAGAAGCTCCAGGTTTCTCTTAACAGGGAGTAAGTGTTAGTAAAAAGCATTAAAAGTCAAGCTTTAAAAAATGCTTAATTAGAATCCCTAGTGTGGTAGTTTGAATGTAGTTGCCCCACCCCCACCCTGTAAACTCATAGGGAATGGCACTATTAGAAGGTGTGGCTTTCTTGGAGTGGATATGGCCTTGTTGGAGGAAGTGTGCCACTGTGGGGGTGGGTTTTGAGGTTTCCTATGCTCAGGATACCACTACCACCCAGTGTTTTAGTCAACTTCCTGTTGCCTGCAAGATGTAGGACCCTCGGCTACCTCTCCAGTACCATGTCTGCCTGCGTGCCGCCATGCTCCTTACCATGATGATAATGGATTGAACTTCTGAAACTGTACGTGAGCACCAGTTAAATGTTTCTTTTATAAAAGTTGCTGTGGTCATGGTGTCTCTTCACAGCAATTGAAACCCTAAGATACCTCCTGTCCCTTGTGGTTTGTACCTTTTGAGTAAGACTTTATGAGGTTCAGTCCCTTCACTTGGAAGACCATCACTCTCCCAGACTTGGGTTTTGAATTCTTATACATTCACCAAATTCTGAGCATCATGAATGTGCCAAACATTTAGCAAATTACTAGGTGAATGTTGGTAGATGAAAGAGATTGGAGTAGTTGCCTTTTGTAGAGTCTCTAGGCAAGTATGACTAGGGATGGCCTCTCCTAGGAGGGTGTGCAGAAAGGTGAGGGTACATCTGCCAGATGAAGACGGGGGAGAATTTCAAGCTGGAATGCCTTCCTTGGAGCTGGAAAACAAGCTCAAATGGCAACTTATCATGTATGTAGAGAAGTCAACTTATCATGTATGTAGAGAAGTCACAGTAGAGATAAAGAGAGCTAGCCCCACATGAGAATGTCTAGTTCATGTTGAAACGCAGCACTGGCCACTTGCAAAGCACAGCTCAGAGCATATTCTTCTCATCAAAGGCAAGACTCATACCCCAGCCCAGTGAAGCTTGCTCCATTTCCACAAGATAACAGCCTTTATCCCTCCCACACAGTGGCATTCTGGGTGTCTGATGGACCAAACATGTCTGCAGTGTTTCCCCTGATTTCCAAGATCTCCCAAGGCGCAGACCTTCCTCCTTCTCTCCCTTTTCCATTTCCTCTACCTTCTGTCCTTGCAGATTGGGTGGCAATTTCAAAAAATTTCCTGAAATTGACTGATGACTGAACATGGATATCTGGAGTCTGCCCTGCCTTGTCGGGGCCGGGGGAGGCATTAAATGAAGAGGGAGTATCTATAGGTTCTTGTTCAGTAAGCTCCTTTGTTTCAAATGTTTTGCTTCTTAGATATTTTGTTGACTATCTTTAAAAATATCCCTGGTGGATTAAGAGGCT
The DNA here is from genome assembly GCA_001685095.1 of Ellobius talpinus. Taxonomy (NCBI): domain Eukaryota; kingdom Metazoa; phylum Chordata; class Mammalia; order Rodentia; family Cricetidae; genus Ellobius; species Ellobius talpinus. The sequence continues at coordinate 15,773 of LOJH01001611.1, forward strand.
GTGTAATAATCCCCCACATTAACCGTTTTGATGCTTCTCAGCGGCTCACCTGAAGAGCACGGGGTGGGTATGGGAACTCTGGCCATGGCAGGTATGGGAAGGAGAGGTAGTTGTTTTCAGTGGCGATTGACACCTGTGTTCTCTTTCTGCCAAGAAGCAGGCTTTTTCTCATTTCTACATTTGGTGTCCCAGCTCCACAGACTCTTCCTTTCCCAAAGCACCACCTTGCATTTCCCTTGGGGGGAAGAACCAGTTGGTTGGACCCCATGCACACGAGAGCTCTTCAGCACACTTGACCCTGTCTGGGGTTTAACCTAGGAACCGACTTTATTTTAGGTGGGTAATTAAATAAAGATGTAAAGGTAAAGGGGGGGGTCTGTTTCCAGAGATAAATAGGATATGTTAGACCTTAGTGCTCTCTTTAGTTTTAAACTCTGACTGAACAAAAAAGAATACACAATGTTAACACAGGAAGGACCTACCATAATGGGATCCTTTGGACATAGAAAACGCTAGAACAGAGGAGACAGAATTGAAGTCTTAGCTCTAAAATAAGCAGAGGACTTTTCTGTCCACCAATTAACTTAGGAGTCCTTTATCTCACTCTCTATGACATCATCCATTGCCATTTCCCTCATAATATTCATCATTGTGTGAGACTATGGTGTGTAGTTTCACATGTGTACATTCATCATCTGGTCAACCTTCCCTGTTACCAAATAGACACCGTAAGTCCAAAGCGATCTCACGACGGGCTCAGCATTCTCAGTCGATAGGACAATGTCTGTTGTGTACTGAGTGCTCAGTGATCAAATGGAGAGTGTTTCCACACATAATGAAAGTTAAACTTTCCATCTCTTTCATGGCGGTCCAGGTACTCTAAGCACTTTAGACACACTAAGGCACTTAATCCTCATGATAAGTACATGACATAGGCATAGATTTCCTGATTAATAAGCCAAGGTAGAGGTATGCTGCAGTGTGCATGTTAAAGTATGGTGATGGAGCAAAATACATTGTGTGCTAACCTAAATTCGTAATTAAAAAGTTACATTAAAAATGCATGTGCAGATCAACCAGCCAAGGCACAGAGAAGCAAAATAATTTGCCTCGGGCCAACAACAAACAAATGGCAATATAAGGATTCCGTCTCAGACTTGCTGGCTCTAGAAACCGCATCTTTAGCATATTGGCATTCCATGTGACATGTTTCTATTCCACATGAAGTGTTGGTGATGGCACCCAAATCAACAAACAGAACTCTCTCACAGTGAAGTGTGATGGGCTTGGCTCAAGAACTTGAGTCATGCACATATGCCTGCATGTGTGTGCACAGAAGTAGAGACAATCTGGCGCTGTGAATATCTCTCACACTTTTGAGCTCTAGATCCCCAGGAGTTGCCCCTGTTTCTGTTTACACCTCAGAAAATGCCCAAGAAGAAAGCAAAGAATGCATCTTTTTTATCGATAAAGGCCCTGCCACTCTGTGCACAGTGAGCGAGGCAGATTGATAATGCTGGTCCTTTTGAATTATGACCGTTTTGAGCCCCATCATCAGTGGAACTGCCAGTGTTGGGGAGGGGACCCAGAGCAGGGGAACAAGTGAGGGCTGTTCAAGCTTGCCAGGTCTTCAAGGATTTCTCCAGAGTCACCGCCCAGAGAGGAGGTACTCTTAGCCCCTCTGTGGTCCTCTTTGGTCATGCGTCTTCAGGTGTCTGTGATAGCATCTTGCTGTTTCCTGTTGTTGATAAGAAGTTGTTCTGCCTATAACAAAACACCAGAGCTCCAAATCCTGTAGCTAGGGTTCTGCCTGTAAAGAATGAGTCCGTCATCATGACACTTGGATCAGGAAGGATTCCCAGACAATGAGTAGGGCAAAGTGACTGATAACATCTTGGGGACATCTTTTTCTCAGAGGTTGATACTGTTTTGTATGTGTGGTCTTGTGTTTCCTGTCCTATCCTTGTAGAACGGCAGGCAGGTTTCCACATGGATGTCATTTAAGCATTATTCTCCCATATGGCCCCTTCCTGGACAGTAATCAGTTTCTTTTAAAGATGTCATTTTTATCAAAACATTAATCATGTTATTTTCCTCTCATATTACTTGATCAGATATGTGTGGGTGCAGAAACCAAATAAAGTGGCCATATTTTAATGGGAAGGTCAAAATATATCCATATATCTTTACTCTATACTTTACTCTTTATTAAGGAAAATGTTATAAATTATATATTACTATATCATTTTTACACTTTTTATTTTAAAAATGATTCTGAGTTACATATCAGTAAAATCCATTCTTGTTATCATTTCTTGAAAGTCTTAGATGGCCCCAATTCCCCCCAGCCCAGCTGTTGTAAGTCCTTATGAGTCCTTGCCTGTGAATCTTGTCTTATTGCCTCAGGTGACAAGCTAGTTCTTCCTACTTATATGAACAGGTTTCATTTTCCATAGATGGCTAGCCTAATGACCTGTCTGAACTGTTTTCTCATCTGACTTTCTTGCTCTGGACCACTTTCCTTTCTGAATTTTAGTCCATCTGCAATATATTTCTTTAATTCTATGTTTCATTTGTTGTATGCTTTGGAAGATTACTGTGTCCCTTTCTAGAAGGTAAAACAGTTTTACCCCTGAGCTCTATGTCAGTCAGAAATGTATTTGCATATAAGCAAACAAACCATTGATTTCTCAGTTCAATAGGCTTTTTTTGTTTTGTATATTTTCTATATACTCTATATATAAGTCTTATGCTCACTTATCCCATTTCGTACTTTCTTCTCCATGTTGAAAAGGGATCCATGGTTTTGAAAGAGGCAGAAGGGGTGATAATATGAGAAATAGCTGGCATATGTTGGCCACTCATGGTACACCAGACACTAGGAAGCACTTGCTATCTACCTAAGCCAGTAGGCAAGTCTTGACAACATTTCAGCCATTTTGTCATCCTGAAAAATGGGTCACCTCCCATGTTGGCTAACTTTATGTCGACTTGACACAAGTTAGAGTTATCTGAAAGGAAGGAACCACAGTTGAAAAAATGCTTCTCTAAGATCCGGCTTTTTGGCATTTTCTTAGTTAGTATCAATATGGGAGGGCCTCGTCTGTTGTGGGCGGTACCATCCCTGGGCTTATGGTCCTGGGTTCCATAAGAAAGCAGGCTGAGAAAGCCATGATAAGCAAGCCAGTAAGTAGCACCCCTCCAGGCCCTCTGCATCAGTTCCTGCCTCCAGGTTCCTACCCTGTCTTCCTTCAGTGATACACAGTGCTGTGGAAGTGTAAGTCAGACAAACCCTTTCCTCCCCAACTTGCTTTTGCTTGTGGTGATTCATCACAGCAGTAGAAACCCTGGCTAGGACACCTTCTGACTGCTTCAGATGGTGAGCTGTGGTTCCCACTTTAATCAACCGTTCTTTCTTCAGATCATTATCGTGCCTCTTTATAAGTCTATCTATATTTATTCTGGCTTAAGGTTTTTTTTTAAACCTACCCACTTCAGCTTCTTACTCCATAGGCTCTTTTGCTTTTTAGAAATCCATTCATTCACCCCTGCTTTCAGTTAGAAACCCATTCATTCACACACAGCCGCATTCCAGATTGGTGTACGCCAGTTGACAAGGTTCTTCTCTAACTGTTGGCAGTCCACCTGAGAGTTCTAAGCCATGCCATGTTCATCAGTTCAGACCTGTGAGCCAAGCTTTCTGAGAAAACTAAAAGAAAAAAATTTCCAGCAACCTGTCAACTAAGCATGCCAAAAGAGTCAAATAAAACCAACAAATCACCATTGAGCAATAAAATCGCAGGATTGCAGAACTGGGTGAAACTTTAGAACCATCTGTTCCCATTTCCTCTTCGCTGTTTCTTCAGTTTAATGTGCTATTCTTTTATTTATGTATGGTGGTATTTTTCAATACAGAGATATCCACACGAGTCTCTTTACTGGAGAAAAGAAAATGAAATGCAATGGCACTCAGCTTGCGGCCAGACACTATGTTTGTGTTGTTAGCTTGCAGCATCCTCGCAGAGCCCACACCAGAGGCTGTCTGCTGAGGGTCAGGCTGTGTGCATGCTGGCCTTGGTCAAGTGTGGCTACGCATAGCCCAAGAGCCACAGGTTAGACACTACACATGCCTAGAAGCCTTAGTCTAAGAATCAGGTTGTTGCCATGGAGCTTTCTTATTCTGAAGGTCATCTGGTTGAGAATTAGTGTCCATTGGAAGGTGCTGGATGCCTTGGGTTTTGACTTCAGTGTTTACAGTTCCATTGTGTCTTTTTTCCAATTCTTGGTGTATATCTTAAGCATAGAAGAGTAGCAGATCCTAGATCTGGGGCTGAAGAGCTTTGAGAGAATTTAGAGCTCAGCATGGAATGATCTTATCAAATTATAGGAACACATCCTTAGTAAGTTAATTCACATTTTAAAGCATCTTGTTATTTGCCTCCATCCCTATAAGAATTCCATCTTTGGGTGAGAGTTTTGATTTATGGTGTTGAAGTAATTGTCTTTCCTGGATTTCTCCAATATATTTTTATATTTCTAGGCTTGTGTGGACTAATAAAAAGGTTCTTGAGAGACATGAGAACAAAGATATGAACTGAGACTCTATAATACATAATAGCCACTGTAACATTGCTCATGGTATTATGGTCCTAGCCTTAAATCAAATTGCTATCCTAAAGAAAGAAGCCAAACACGCAAACACACACACACACAGAGAGAGAGAGAGAGAGAGAGAGACAGAGAGACAGAGAGAGACAGAGAGAGATGGGGAAGCCAGTTTTTTAATGTTAAACATGAGAAAATACAATTGACATTGTAACTTCTGCATAAAATCATAATGTAACCTATATTTAGTTTAGAAATTATCCCATTTAACATGAAAAGCCCAAAACTGACAATGTATCCATGTTTTTCTTTTTTCTATTTTAAAATCTTGTTAAAAAATTTTATGTATGGGTGTTTTGCCAGCGTGTGTGTTTGTGTACCATGTATATGCAGTGTGCATGAAGGCCAGAAGTTAATTTAAAATAAAAGTTATTATTTACATTATAGTACATAAAAATGAGTTTAGTTTCAAAAACACAAACCTAGACTATCAGCCTATAAACATTTTTCTTTTCTTTTTTTTGAAGTTTTTTAAGACTATATTTCTGAAAAGATGGTGAGATAATAAATAGAAAATACTTTGTAGTTTTTTCTAAAATTTCAGAGAAGTAAAGAATATCTGCTTCCCCCTGAGTATTATTATATGAGAGGAAAATGAACAGACCAACTTGTATACAATACATTTTAGCCATGATTTCTTTGTAAGTTCTGTGTGGAGTACAATGAGCAGGCATGTGCAGGGCCCATACCTGGCCCTGAAGCCTGATGTTGAGCTTCATGAGACTGCCTAGCGTTTGTTTCTCTGCTCTGAATAAAGAATCATAACCAAGCAAGAGATAAGCTTGTTGGCTTTGATCTTATCTTTGTTTTCCTCTTAGCATTGTCTAGAATAAGTCTGGTATTCTGATGTAAGCATGGCTTTTCCTTAGAACTTATCAGAAAGCAATGACACAATATTTCTTTAAACAAATATTCTGTACTGATGTCATCAGACATTCGTTTACGCTGTATTAGGAATTAAGCATTTTAGAAATATTAACATTTATTTCTCAAAAATTAACATTGAGCAATATATGTAAATTCAATAAAAGGAGCATATTTTGACTTTTCAAAGTTCTTGGATGATAGGAGCAAAGACATTCATCACCCCTTAACACTTGTTTCTCATTAGAACTTGAACAATGGCCTCAGATGTGGGCTTCAGGTCTCAGAAAGCTTCTGGTGATCATCGAGGACAAACAGCAAGGTGTCTCTGAGCAGGCATCTCATCAGCTATGCAGGATAATGTGGTTCTCTACTTTGTTCAGTGAGAGCACACAAGAGTGTTGCAAACAAGGTTTCCTAGACACCTCAAAGCATTTCCAGCTGAGGCCAGCACTAGTGCTGTGGAGTTAAAAGAGCTGCCACTAAGTCCTGCCCAAGTTCACTAGGGCTCCTTCCTGGTTGTACTGTGAGCCTGCTTTTGCAGAAACATGATGGTTCATGCACACATGAATGCATGCGTTAGTGTACATGTGTGCATGCGTGAGCACACACTCACATTCATAAGGATGTCATGAGGATCCTTTCCTGCAATGAAATTGTATGGAAGTTTCATGGGTTTATTCTTGAAGTCAATGAAAACACATCCATTGCAGTTCAGCTTCAACCACGGACTCAGAGGAGACCAAGAATGTGGTGATAATGATGAAAAGCTGACTTCATGTCTTTCAAAGAACATCAATGCCAAAATAACAGTGTTAACAGCCACTAACCCAAACTACAAATGCTTGGCTCTTCATTTTATCACTTGGGTAAAATGTTCTTTTCTGTTTCCATCCAGTGAATGCTGGTGGCAAGATAGGCAAAGGAAAAATATGCTGAGCTGTTTTACCTTTACGTCACCGTAAGAAAGAGCTATGGGAACTACTTTCATATACTAAGCTGTATAAATGGAATTAATTACAAAATGAGCCTTAAAATAGGGGATGTAACTGAAGGGTGTATTCAAATATATGTCTTCGGCAACTGTACAGCATGTGTGTCTTCTCTCTTTAAGATGGCGGTTCTTACCCAATTTCCTAGAGACACCCACCCATGTCTAGTGTGTCAAGAGAAAGCTGTTTTTACCTTCGGTTCATCAGTCACTGCAGCAGTAGTCTTGAGTAGAGTTTATTTTTTCCCCAAAGACTCACTAAGTTTACATTTTATAGCATTTCCCAGCTCCAAGTCCTTGAAACAACTGTATTGAGATTCCATTCAGAACACTGGTTCCTCCAAATGGTCAACAAGTACCAGCTTACAAAACATCCTCCTAGCCATTGCTACATCTTGTCATGCAGCTGGGGGTATACACTCTAAGACCCTTGTCCTGCTCCTAGTAGTTACTGTGGACACACATTCATCCTGGGAGATGGCAACCTCCTGTTAACAACAATTAGAACCTTCAGGAGATTAGATTATCTGCCCCTGACAAGTATCAAAGAACCCACGGCCTGATGGTTAAATAGTCTAGAGTAGGGATCCAGAAATGAATTGAAGGGTTGTGATAAATGAGCCCCCATTAGGTGGCCTCTGCAGGGACCATGATTGGCTAATGAAAGGCAGGCCCTCCATTTCAAGGGGGAAATCAAGAAAAGTTGGGCTTAGGTGATGGATGTGACTCAATGAAAGAATTTGGGTTTAACTTACACAGGCAACATTTTAAATCTCCAAAGGAAGAAAGAAATGGGGAAGAGAGGAAGAAAAGGGAAGGGAAAGGAAGAAAAATGATGAGAAGAGAAGCGTATTGGCTACTTAACTCATTTGTGGGCCAAAATTGCTGATAAAATTAACTTAAAGAACAAAGGGTTTATTTAGTTCATAGTTCCAGGGTGGTGGTACTCTGTTTGGGGATCCTAGCTCCTGGGCAAACCTCTGTCTCCAAAAATACTCCTATTATGTTTCATAACAGTAGTAAAATTAGGGTTATGAAGTAGCAACAAAACTAATTTTATGGTTGGAGGTCATCATTCCATGAGGAACTGTATTTATTAAAGGTTGAGACCACGGGTCCAGGGCATGAAGCCCAACATGGCAGACACGGCATGGTGGCAGGAAGCAGAGAGGGATGACTGTTTCCGCTCGACTCACTTTCTTGTTTTCATTCAGTCCTTTAGTCTGGGATCCCAGCCCCTGGAATGGTGCTGCCTATGTTTGGGTGCATCTTCCACAGTGAACCTCATCTAGATAATCCATTACAGACACGCCTAGAGGTGCTCCCCCTCCCCCATCCCTGCAGTGATTCCAATATAACCAAGTTGACAGTCCAGAGTCGTGGGGAGGGCAAAGAAAGGGGGAAGAGGGAAAGGGAGTCGGGACTAGGAGAATTCCTTGATCCAGATGGCCCTTCTTGGAAAGTCCATTGTTGAGAAAAAAAAGCAACATGGACCTAAAAGGGTCTAATGCATCACCAACAACACATCACAGCTTTGTGGTGGGTCATGCTCAGAACAAAGGCCTCCTGGCCTCCAGCTAAGCCCTTATTCTGCCTCTAGGCTTGCCCTCTGACACTGATGGCAAGGCCTCAGAAGGGCAGGCACTCTTTTCTGTTGGAGAGAGCCAAAACAAAACAAAATCCAAAATTTCCAAATACACTTTGAGTGAGGCCCTCTGTTGGCAGCTATAGCATTTTCTCTACAAGAAATGAAAGAGTAAGTTAAGCTCACCTAAAATAAGAGCTATCTTACAGAGCGGGCTTGGCACTGACACCTTTTATTCTCATCACACATGATAGCCTGATGCCTTCAGGGTTTCTCCTCCTTCCTTTCCTTCAGTTTTTCAGTCCCCATCCCACGACTTTTTACAGCTAGACCATGGGAACCACGAATACACATACAGAAACACATCAACCCAGTGGGTAAGAAGAAGAAGAAAACATGTATATCCGTGTGTCCTGTGTGTCCCTGAATGGCTGTGTCATCACGTGAAGCGAGGCACAGGAGTGCCAGAATTAGTAAGTGCCTCACAAATAGCTGGCTGAGAGATGGCCTCTCCTCAACCCAGTGATTGTGCTGGAACCACAAATTAGAGTCTTCATTGTTCTTTGTTTCCTTGTTTTAAGTTCAACATGAAATATATATCTTTTTTTTGCTCTGAAAAATAAATCTGAAGACAATACATCTTGTTCATTGACATAAACTGCTGTCAGTTCCTTGTGGGACCTAAGCTGATAAAAACCAGGGGGAAGTGATTTTATTGGCAATGCAAAGAATTTTTGCCTGTGGAGTTTTTTTTTTTTTAGTTCAACAGCAGTAAAGGTAGGGACAGAAAGCAAACAAGCCCTTAAAATCTCTGTGCCCGCCCTAACCCCTTGTCCCAGTCCCAGGTGACATAATTAAAACACAGAGAGTGAGAAGCTGTTAGGAATGCAACTGTTTAGCTTAACTGAATCATGCATTTACCAACTTCGTTTTATTCCATTTTTTAAAAATAGCTCAAGCCGAACATTACTTTCTGTTTCACACACAAAGGCCTTTTCTGCATGGGAGCGTTTTAATATGGTCTGCCAACCGGCTTGTTAGTGTTCGGCGGGGAACTTGCCGGCCTGCATGGGGCAAAACCTACTGGGCTGCTTGACACGCACAGATGTGAGCTTCATTCCTTCCATGGAAAATGTTCCACTGAAGGTCTCATATATTAGCCACAAGTCAAGCCTGGTAAGCAAGCATCTGGGCTGGTTCGCACCCTCTTTGCGGAGTTTGGAGGACATCAGAATAAAGACTGGGGCAGAGGTGAATGCATCCATGGAACAGCTAGCAATGCGTTGAGGATAGCAATAACAAACAGGCCTCTATGGTTCCTGGGGTGCAGATTTGTTTCAGTCCAGAAAGAGCCTGGAAGGGGGAAGCCTGACTTTAACCTTAGTCTTTCATGTTGACACAACACTGTCTAGGAATGGGCTTCTTTCCTCTTCCCTCTTAAGCCCCTCATCCCACACACGAAATATACCATTGCACCTGGCTGGCACCAACATTTTGGTGACTTTGCGGAAAGGATTTTTATTTCAAGATAAAGTTCTTAATACTCAGAGTCCAAAGGGTTTGCTCTAGCACCTGTGTTGAACTTGGAGACCTTATCACTTTTCTCTGTTCACGTAATTCTGGGAGCAGCGTGAATGTGTCTAAGAATCTATTCAGCAGAGCCAAAGATTTGAGCCCTGGAACTAGCCTTCCTGAGAAATGCTTTAAATGCTTGCAAATTCCCAAGGGACCCTTTGTGCTAAGATTAGGCATACTCGTCTAAGGTCACCAAAAGGCTGGAGCATATGGGTTGAATTTCTAGGTGTCTGTATGCCTGGCACTTCTCTTCCATTCCAAACTGGTGAGAGAAGAACACTGAATTTTCCATTGACTTTTAGTGTTCACCAATTCCCATATGACCTGTGGCCATGCTCTTTCCCATAGTCTCTGCTTTCCATATTGACATGGTCTCTCTCGGCTGAACAAAATGGTGTGGCCTTGAGAAGGGTACCTACACTCCATCTGTGTCTGTGTATCTACACTGTATCTGTGGATAATAGAAGTGTGTACTTCATAGCCTGGTGGGAGCCTCTCCTTGTGACCAGGCTAGATGGATCCAGAATGTAGGGGGACTTCAAGAGCTGTCAGGCTTTGCCATTACCAGGGTCACCAGTTCAGCTGGAGGCAAGTCTCTGCAAGACGGCAGCTCTGCCCTTGGCTGTGCTGGTGCCATAAATGAGGACATTGTGGAGGATGTGCCTCACTGGTCTTTGGGCTGAACAACGGCCCAATATCTTTTGGAAAGCTAGAAACCCTTCCATTGAAGCCTTTCCTCACTCTCTCTGGAGTCGTGCTAGAGGACAGAGATGCTCTAGGTCTTCCAATAGGTTATCAGATTGTACTCAAGTGAGTCACTGGGGAGGGGGAAGGGTTTATCAATAATCTACTTTCCATGATGGCAAAACTGCAAACTTGGGTTTGGAAACACAACCCTTTCTCAGGCTCCTAACATACACCCTAGTGCCAACCAGGAAACAAAGGATCTCATCTAAAAATGAACCTAAGGGAAGGGGTGGGACCAAGAGATTAAAAGGTATGCTTCAACTTGTAACTTTATTGGCAGATCTCAGGGATGATTAAAAACAAAAGATAGGTATAAGCCAGAAGGTTTTTGAATGCATCTAAATTATTGATGTGTTAAAATTAAGAGTGCCTACTGATTCTCTATGATTGTTTTATTTTCCCAAAGAATGGCTTGTGTCACCCAAGCCACACCACTGCCCAGCAGTCTCTCCGGATTCCTCTGCCTTGATGATCACTTAGCACAGCAAACATAACACCAAGCACACTTCGTGGCATGTTTAGGCTCAATAGAGAAGAGAGTGTAGTGACTTGGGTGAGACCACTCTCAGCTGCGTGCAGCCCACTCTGTTTTCAGAAGGAGGTTCCCAGGACAATTTCTAGATAGGTCCTTCCTGTCACAATTCTAGCCTCATTGCTGCCTGCCCTGGAGTGGGATGATACTGTGGGAAGGTGGGTGGCTTTAAAAATAATCTCTCTCTCTTATCCTACAAACTGTGGGTCCCTTTGTATTATAATTGCGGCTATGATGAAATCCTAATTACCCTTTGATCTTTATGAAAGAGAAGATTGTAGCCTAGAACCGGAATATCTCAGGATAACGGTATGATTTTGCCCCTTTTCTGAAAACCAGATAATGTGTCTAGTTTGCGTGTGGGTTTTAGACGTAAGTGTTTTTAGCAGGCTGTGATATTGTGCCTGACTTAAATGATTTGTGTAATCTCTGGATCTCTGGAATGTTGGCACTGTGTTTTTGCAAGCACTTGAGTTATATAGATTATAATATCTGGAAATGCGGAGGAAAAAAACAGAATAGACCCATATTTATGACTACTTGGAGAACCCACCCCCTGTTACGAATGAGAAAAGGAAGAATGAAATCTGATGGTGGATATACCAGGAAGTAAGCAGACATGCAAAGAAGCTTCTTTTATTTGAAGAAAAATCTTTGCCAGGGCGAAGGTACATTTTCTATTTTGGCTTGATTAGGCTAAGGCAGGCCCAACAGCTGATAAAGTATTGCTTCTCAGTGTATGCCTCTGTCCCTAGAGGAAACTAGCATTTGCGTTGGCAGGCTGAATAAGAAAGACTCACCAATGATGGGCTTCAGCATCCAGTCCATCAAAGCCCCAGATAGAACACAAAGGCAGAGGGAGGGTAAATTTGTCTTTCTGAGTGGAAGCATCCATGGTTCCAACCTTGGGAGTATCATGTTCGTGGGTCTCCAGCTTGGGGCTCAGCCTGGCCCTTATGCCACTGACCTTCAGGTTGGGACTGAACTGCACCATCGTCTTTCCTGTTCCTTCACCTTCATCATCATATGGACCAGTTGCCAGAACTTCGTCATCATATGGACCAGTTGCCAGGACTTCGTCATCATATGGACCAGTTGCCAGGATTAGATCTTTCGAGATCTATATGGCTGGTTGCTTCTCTGTCTCTCAAGAAGGGAGTCAGAGAAACCTTTCACAAAGATCTCTCCAAGATTTATTTTTCCATGAACAGTCCACTCATGCCATGAGAATCAAGGCAGCGTGGAAGAGAGAGCCTCCAGGCACATCTCCCATGAAGCTCTGGGGCTGCAGTCTCCTTGAATGTGTCAGGGGAACGGTGCAAAATGTCGGGCACTATATTTTGGACCCTCTGCTCACACCAAAGAACAAAGCTGGTTGGCAGAACCCCGGCTTACAGAAACACCAAGGCCTTCTCCTGGTTTTCAGTCTAGATCAGGGGAACCTGTAAGGATTGGCTGGTGCTCCCTACTGTTCTCTGGTGAAAGTAGTAACAAGGCAAAGGGTCAGCCTCCACAGGCCCTCACACCAAGATGACGTTTCATTTTGAAAGGCAGTAACACCAGTTGTCATGAGAGCAGGAACCGAGCGAACAGGGAGCAAAAGGCCTTTAACTCAGAAGGAAGGTATCTCCAGACGGAATATTTTTACATGGAAACCCAAAGGACAGATTAGAAATTGACTAAGAATTTGAAATGTTTTCTTGTCTGTTTTCCCTTATTTCTGTATGTTTACCCAGATTCCTTTGTAGGGTTAAATATTCTTCTCACAAGTTATATTTTGAAGATCTGAATTTATTTTATTTTTGTGTGTGTATATATCTGTTTGTCTGTGTGAGTTTGGGTATGCGTGCATGCACACGTGAATACACAAACATGCATATGTACTATTACTGTTAATGAATTTTGGAATTGACAGCAATCGTAAGTTTTCTAAAATGTTGCCCCTTTACAAAATGGTGATAGCAGGACACTTGCACCTGGAATTTTCTTTGAACAAAAACCACAATAATTGCTAAAGCCTGTCTAGAAATTGTGGAGACGACACAGAAAGAAACACAGACAATGTGGCAGTGGGATTTCTTGGTGATGAGAAGAAAAATATTGTTTTAGTCATCACCAACACAACAAGGTAAATTGTTCTAGGGCTGTTTGGGGTTTCAGAATGGCCTGGAAGAGGAAAGCACCCTTACAAAGGCATGGGAGTAACTCCAGGTGGATCAGAACATCTGCAGCAGAGACAGGTCTCATCAGGGTCCTTGGCCACTGTCCCCAGCCTTACCTACCCTCAGCATCACAGACATGGCACCAGATGACTCGTTCAGCTCTGGTTTTGTTCTTGTTTCAGAATCCAAGTAAGATGGAGCACACATAACTGGCCAGGCTGGATCATGCACTTTTTTTTCCAGCAAACTGACATGCTCTTTACTAAGAGTTAGCTAACATGAACTTTACTAAGAGCTAACTTAACTTAATTCTTCCCCCAAAGCAGGAAGATTAGAAGGTGGTTATCCTTTTAAAGGAACCTGTGTCTGAAATAATATGGTTGAAAGTTACTTTGATAATTCTTAGTTAAAAACACGAGAGTGAAGGTTGCAATGAAAAGCATCCCAGTGGCTGGAGAGATGGCTCAGGAATCAAGAGCACTAACTGCTCTTCCAGAGGACTTGGCTTCAATTCCCAATACCCATATGGCAGCTTACAACTGTCTGTAACTTCAGTTCCTGGGGACCTGACACCCTCACACAGACATGTAAGCAGACATAATACCAATCCCAGTTATCATTAGAAGGCATGGTTTTCTTTCTTATTTATTTGTTTAGGGACTAGGAATTAAGTAGGGTATCATGCATGCTAGAAAAGTGCTCTACCATTGACATACAGTAATTTTTAATATTTGACTCTTTTGAAGGGCAGGGGAGACAATAGCTGTGGGGAGGAGCTTTTACTGCTCTTCCAAGGACCCAAGTTTGGTTTTCAGCACCCATGTCAGTGGCTCCCAATCTGCCTGCAACTCCAGCTCCAAGGGAAGCTGAAGCCTCTACACTGGCACTGGCACTCACACACATGCATGCGCGTGTACACACACACACACACACATGCACACACACACACACACACACACACACACAGACAGACAACACCCATGTCAGTGGCTCCCAATCTGCCTGCAACTCCAGCTCCAAGGGAAGCTGAAGCCTCTACACAGGCACTGGCACTCACACACATGCACTCACACACATGTACTCACACACATGCACTCACACATTTGCGTTCCCACACATGCACTCACACACATGCACGCACACACACAAACACACAGAGACAGACAGACAGACAGATATACAGACAGACACAGACACACAGACACAGTCACACAGACACTTAAAATGATAAAAATAAATTTTAAAGAATTGAGACGGCATTTCATGAAGCAGCCTATGCCAGTCTTGAACCTCTCACCCTTCTGCCTCAGTCTCTGAGTAGCTGAGTTACAGGCCTATGCCACCAAGCCCAGCTTGAGGGTCTGGCCTTCTAATACTATGATGTTCGTTGTATACTTGTAATTTAAATAAATATGTAACGTTATTCTGAAGAAATAGAAGAAAATTGGTTAGAATAACTCCTAGCTTATATAAATCCCAAGGTTGTCATGGGCCTGCTTTTTAGTCCAGGTCAGGATGGTCCAGTGGAACTTCCTGAAATATAGCTGTTGAGAATTTGAAATGTGGCTATTGCAATGAAGGGATGAAAACTTTATTTAACTTAATCTTTTTCAGTTTGAATTAAAATAATTGTGTCCAACAGCTATGGAGTTTGATGGAACAAGTTATATGACATCTAATCAAAACCATGGCTTCAGAATATATAGCTGGAAGAGATGGTTGAATTACACATAGCAAGTGCAAAGTTTGTTATTTTGTAAAATTAACTCATTAATATATTTATTTTGTTTATTTGTTCTTCAAAACTTTCATGCATTTATACAAAGTATTTTGATGATAGTGTACCCAGTTTTCCCCTTCAACTTCTCCCAGAACCTCCAACTTTATATCCTCATTTTTTCCCTTTATAGACCACAGAGTCCAATGGCTGGAAAGGTCATACATTCTAGAGGAAAGCTTGCTACTGTCATTTTACTAAATGAACATATCATCAAACTACCTTCATTTACCCTTATACCCAGAGATTAGACAAGCTGACCAAGTGTTCATGTATATAAGGCCATCCATTGGAACATGGGCAATACATTTGAAGTTCCACCATGAAGAAAACTGACTCTCATCTAGCAACCATTAATTGTCTATAACTCCACAGTTTGGGGACGGGGCCTCATGAGCAACTCCCCTATCCATGCTAGAATGTGGACAAGCTTGATTTTGCACAGGACTTATACAGAGAAGCCCAACTGCTGTGAGTTCCTGAGTCCAACTGCCCTGCCATGGCCAGAAGATCTTTTACATCTGTCCTGCCTGGCCTCTGGCTCTTTCCCTCTTTCTACCTCATCTTCTGCAATGTTCCCCAAGCCTCGGGAGGAAGGAGTAACATAGATGTCGCATTTGAAGCTGAGCATTCCATAGCCACGTAGTATCTGTATTTTGACTAGTTCTGCGTCTCTGTTACCTGACATCCCCTGTAAAATAGGCTTCTCGGCTGAGGAATTAGAACTTGTCTAACCTTTGGGTATAAGGGTGGGTATTTTGAAGGCAGTTTGATTATATGTTCCCATTTGGTAAAACAACAGTAGTAGGTTCCTTTATAGAGTATGTGACCTCTCCAGCCATGGGTTCTTGGCCAGATTTACAGTACCAGGTATAAGGTTCCTCCTGTGGGTGGGGTCTTAAATCCAATCAGAAAGCTGATGGCTGCACTATAATGTTCATGCTACTATTTCTCCACTGGATATATGTCTCCAGGCTGGTTGGTACTGTAACTCCCAAAGTTCACAGCTAGGGTAGGTTGTTGATGACTCCCTTCACCCCCTGGCAGCATGCACAACCCCTTCTAGCACTATGAAAGCGAGCCAACAGGAAGGATGCTTCCAGGTCAATATCAGCCTGACCTTTTCTGTACCCTGTGACCAAACTGTGGGTTGTCTCCCACAATAGGATCTTACCATCAAGTTTTGGTGGGCAACCAATAGCAATCAGAATAGCCTGTCTCGTCTGGGGAGTCTCTAGTACTCTCCTAAGTACCACTTGAAGGGAGGTACCCTATACCTGGCAGTGGACTTCTTCTTAATAACCTAAAATGTGCTGGGTTTTTATTTTTAATGTTCAAGAGTTACCATACACAAAAAGATAATACTCATCCCAGAAGTCCAAAGTTAAAAATGTTTGTTATTTCTAATACTAGATGTATTGAATATGGGATAATTATGTCAGTGCCAAATGAGAGAGCTGGGAGGGCAGAGAGGTCCTTGTCCGAGGTCAGGATATTGTATCGTGGCCATTTATGTTGAGGATAGACCACAGAATATCACCCCCATTTCTGATTTCTCCTGGTATTGTTTTATTTGAAGAAACACTCACAGGATGCAATCTCAGGAAAAATAAAATGTGTGCCTCAGCCCACAAACTAGAGCACCAGCTTGAAGAATGACACCACATTGCCCTCGGGGGTGGACTTCTAGGGGGATAGGGATCATTCCTATATGATGAGTACACTGGGAAGATACTAGTAGATATTTTGGGATCAAGCATTACTAGGCAAGGGCCACAGAGATGGCTCAGAGGTTTAGAACCCTCGCTGTTCTTGCAGAGGGGTCTGGGTTTGTTTACCAGCACATACATGGCTGCTCACAACCATCTATAACTCCAACTGCAGGGGATCTGATGCCATCTTCTGTAGGTAGATTTTTCTGTGCCACCAGCCAGCTTCCAAGTAAAGACATGGAGACTTCTTATTAATTATGAAAGCTTGGCTGAACACTTATGCTTGTTTCTAACTAGCTCTTATAATTTAAATTAATCCCTGTTTTTATTAATCTATGCTCTACCACGTGACTTTTACCTCTACTCCATGTTGTGTGTCCAACTTGTTCTACATCTGCTGGCTTCTGCATCTCTGCCCTTCTTCTTCCCAGCATCCTCTTTGCCCCCCAAATCCTGCCTAGCTATTGGCCATTCAGCTTTTTATTAAACCAATCCAAGTGACAAATTTTCACAGTGTACAAAAAATTTAAAAGATTATTCCACAATTATTCCATAATACTTTTCTGCCTTCTGTAGGCACCAGATTCACAGGTAATGCACATATGTGCACACAGATAAAACACCCATGCATATTAGATAGACAGATACATACATACATACATGATAGATAGATGATAGATAGATGATAGATAGATAGACGGATGATAGATACATGATAGATAGATAATAGATAGATAGATAGATAGATAGATAGATAGATAGATCAATCCAGTACTTTCTAAGGGATTCCTAGCCAGACTTTATGGCTCATACTTAGAACCTCAGTATTCAGGAGATGAAAGTGCTGAGATTTTGTTTCAAAAAGGAAAGAAGCAAAACTAAAACTAAAATATCCCTGTGTATTTTCATCGTATACCTGGGGTGGTTTTTTTTCCTTAAAAGAACACAGGAAAGGGAGTTAGTGGCTTGCTGGAGTCCGTCTTTCTTGTTGCCTCTCTAATACATTAAATGCTTCTGATACCCAGTACAGCTTGGCTGCTTTCAGAGAGTAAAGAAAGCATTACTGGCTGGCAAGCAGCATCAGCAACTTCCAGCGTTTCAGCTTTCTGAGGAAAGAGCCTGCTTTCTGCTGTTGGGAGGGGAGCCCATGCTGGTCTTTCAGAGGGCAGAGACCATCAGGGTGACTTCTTCACAACTGTTGCTGAAAGCAAGCTATATACAGAGAAGGCAGTTAGATTCCCATTATCCCTGGTTATTAGTAAGATTTTTCAAAGAAAAATGAGAGTCCCCAAAAGTTCTTCAACCTAGGACTGCCTTTGGCAAGCTGATGCAACTGTCCATTTTCATCGTTTTTGCTATGCTTTTCAGATATAATCCTCCAAATGCGGGCAGAATTGATATTGAATTTAAAATGTTTTGCCTCAGCCTCCATACTGCTGGTGTTACAGGTGTTTTTGCATGGTCTATCACTTAATCATAGTTTTTACATTTTGTTTTAGTGATCGAAAATAAATCAAAAGAATCCTGGCATTTTACTGCATTTGCCTTATTTACAAAGTCTCATTTATGATTTAGCTCAGCTGACCTTGACTTTTGAGACCTTTTCTCCTACATGCCTGGTACTGGGATTATCCAGTCCACGACCACACCTGAGCAAGAACCACACCTGAGCAAGAACAGTATTACACAGCATGGGCAACCGGCACAAATTCAAACTTGAGGGTTTACAAGTAGAGTTCTATTGGAGCACAGCTAAGCCTGTTGCTGGTATGTTTTCTACAGTACAGAGTAGGGTAGTTGCTGTAGAGGAATTTGATATGTAAAGATAAATACCTTAAACCACAAGCACTGTATGGAAAACGGTTGCTGCTCCCTGACCTTAGAGGTGGTCCACGCATAATGTGGGCCATCCTAAAACCCTGCGATGCTCAGACCTCATGAGATGTCTTTGGCTCAGTGTCTGGTACTTTGGCCTTGTCATCTGACACTTTGCAATTGTTCCATTAAAATTTTTCATCTCTTTGAGAAATAAGTCACAGCTCATATATTCTGTAGTTCATTGATGATTATTTGATGATAAAAAAAATCCTGAGACAAATTAGTTACCCTTTCATTTTTGCTGCATGTGGAATCGCAGAATTATGACACTGTCATGAGCTAACCAGCTAGCTAATAGCTAGAAAATAGAACAATGCTTTTTAAGTCGCAGAAGAAGCTCTGTTATAAAAGCTACCTGGTTGCCTTTAGAAATAAGGTGCTGGCCGAAGGTCATGTCATTCAGAATGCGCCAAGTCCCCTTCTCTGGATGCCGTCCCCATGTGCTCCCACTCTTAGTGTGATGCTGTTCATGTCTAATCCACTTCAATACCTTAAAGATTCTGTCATCAGGGTAAGGACATCTGTTGTGTGCACGCTGACCTGAGCAGTTCACCTAGAAAACCAGCTTCTTTGGAAGGAGGAGAATAAAATTTATTTATTCAATAATTTTAGTTTGTTTATCCAATTTATCGTTTCCGCTTATGAAACTAGAGTCCAGTTTTTTGTTTGTTGTCTTCATGAGAACTACTGATTGCCCTGGTTAAATCAATCATGTGGCCATTTCCATTCTCAGATCATTTGGTGACCTGAGCTGATTTCTTAGGAGGGACTTAGTCACTTGCTTCAGTCATGCAGACCAGACAGCCTAAGATTCCTCCTGGGGAGGCTGACGCACCATAGACCCAGCCAATAAGAATCAGCCCTATTACGTTTCCCCTGTCCGAGATGAATGTGGAGGTTTCCGTTCAATGATGTGAAGCAATTAAGAAGTTTCTAGAACAGATATTTCTTAACAACAATAACAACAAAACGGATACTAAACTATTCCAATAAACCCACCTGTACCAATAAACACACCAAGGAGCAAACAACCCTGGAGATCTCAAGTTCAATTGTCTTGTTCTAAAAGGAGAAAACCCACAGTGATTTTCTTACCTTTGACAATGGGATGGTGCGATGGTGTATAGAAGTTTTCTGGTGTCTTCCCTGCATGTGCATAAAGATGGCAAGAGTCCGTGCCCTAGAAAAGCACAGTGCCCTGTTTAGTTGTCACGAAATCCCTTCTGCAGGCTATTTTCAGCTGTGGCAGACATCCAAAGCTGGCAGTGGTAGAGAAAGAAGGGGGCTCAAGGCAGCTTGTGGCTGGAAGACAGCGGTCTCGTTTATTTCTGTTTTTCCAGTTTGTTGGATAGTTGGTCTGCACCTTTTGGAAGATTAACCCATAGCACACATGCACCTTTTAACAGCGTACCAGGCAAATTTTATTGGAAGTAATAGAAAGTAGAGAACGTTTGGTGTCAGTGATGGCTGTATGCAAGGACAGAAATAGCATGAAATCTGTTGAGGGAAGGGAAGTGGGGGGGCAGTGTCTCCCAACAAATATATTCTCAAGTAGCCAAGCTTAACACCCTGCCAACATTGTGGCAGCATAGGTGTAGAACATGGGGAGTAAGCCCTAAGTGAAAGACATTGGGAGCTGGGCCCTTGGGGAGGTTGAGGCAGGAAGTTCATGAATTCCAGACCAGACAGCCATGCACTGCAAAACTGCCTCAAAAACAAAACAAAACTCTTTGGGACTTTCCCCTCTATTTCTAAGCTTTTCTGGTCCTCTTACACTCTCCAGGCATTCAGTGCCAGCCCCGTCACAGTTAAGCGGTTACTCAGCTTCCCCCATCGAAATGCTCCTACTGTGAACGTTGTCTATTTTCTCTACCCTCCTCTCCTGCGTCAACTGGAATCCTTTATTTTCTTGTTGAAAGTATGATTGTTTTGGTCCCATGCCTTCACTGTTTCTGATGCTTGTAAGTTCTACATGGTAAGGCCTAGAAGGTACTAGAAGGGAGTCATGAAAGCTGAATTTCTATTCTGTTTCTGCTGTTCTCACTGTGCCTGGTGGTACCACCTGTAAAACAGGACAAATGACATTCGATCTGGCTGCTGGTAGTTAGAGGTGGAAACAATAGCATAGGCTGACTTTTCTGTCCTGCCAGCCCACTCCCAAATAACCATTCAGAGACTTATTAATTATAAATGCTCAGGCCATAGCTTAGACTTGTTACTAAGTAGCTCTTACATTTTTATTTAACCCATATTTCTTATTTATGCTCTGCCACATGGTGGTTCCTTCTTTCAGTACAGCAAGTTCATCTTGCTTTCCTCTTCATCTCTTTGTGAATCCTGAGACCTCGCCCTTTTCTTCCCAGCTTCCTCTTAGTCTGGTTCTTCTGCGTAACCTTATCCTGCTTAGCGATAGGCCAGTCCGCTTCCTTATTAATCCAATGACAGTGACATATTCACTGTAGAAAGAAATATCCCACATTTCCCCCCTTTTTTGTCTAAATAAAATAGGAGGGTTTCAATTTTAACATAGTAAAATTATATACAACAAAAACAGTTATCAAGTAAGAATTATATATATGTTGTCCAGTCCTTTTGTTTGTTTGTTTGTTTTTCAAGACAGGGTTTCTCTGTAGTTTTTGAAGCCTGTCCTGGAACTAGCTCTTGTAGATCAGGCTGACCTCAAACTCACAGAGATCCGCCTGCCTCTGCCTCCCAAGTACTGGGATTAAAGGCATGTGCCACCACTGTCCTGCTGTCCAGTCCATTTGTATTTGGCATATTTGGAGAAATTACTCAATTATTTATCTTATTTTTGTGAGTTTAAAGTTTTATAGCTAATTTACTTTTTATCATAACTAAGGAAAACTTTAAGTCTAATTATTTAGTCTTTAACTTCATCAAAACTCCCAAAAGGGTGGACTGTTACCTAATGACGGAAACATCTGACTGCCTGGACAGTCACCCGAAGTTTTTCTGCAATATTGGGGCACCCAACTTTGGTCTGCAGGCCTAGTATATCTGAAAAACATTTTTGAGAAACAAGGAATTTGAAGGACTTCCCTACGTTGTCTTGCAAAGTTTGGCAGTTGCTTCCTTTTGTGGCCTGCTGGTCCAGTTTAGATAGTATACAGTCAGAAGTTGAGGCAAGGACAGCTTTTTGCACAAATGGCTAGCATTTATCATAAAGAAAACAGAATCCATATGAGGTTCTTTGATGCAGATCATCTTCTTTTGAAGTAAATTGGTATTGCCAGGAGCAGACGTGTCTCACTGTCATGAAAAGTTTTAGGTTATTAAACATATTAAATGCCAATTGCTTTATCTGGATACAGGTGTCCTAATATGGAACATCATGTATGGCAGACTTTTCTGTCCCACCATCCCACTTCTGAATAACCATTATTAATTATAAATGCTTGGCTGATAGTTTAGACTTGTTACTAACTATCTCTTACATTTTAAATTAACCCATATTTCTCATTTATGCATCGCCATGTGGTGGTACCTTTTTTTCAGCATGGCGAGTTCATCTTCCTTTCCTCCTCCTCTCCTTTGGACTCCATAGACCCTTCCCCCTTCTTCCCAGCTTCCTCTTAGTCTGTTTCTCCTGCCTATCCTTATCCTGCCTAGCTATAGGCCAGGCAGCTTCTTTATTAAGCCAGTCATAATGGCATACATTCACACAATGTATAGGAATATTCCACATTTTAACATCATTATGCTACAAATTAGTACAAATAACCAAGGCTTGTTTTGAAGTAACATCTTGTTCTCAGAATACTGAATAAATTTGTTAAGATGGATGTATATATGTAACATTTCAAAATTTATGCAATTTGTCTAATCTAATATACTAACTTAATGTCTTTTTATAATATCAATATTAGTAGCTGTATGTAGAATTGCAACAGCATTTCATAATTCATAATTTCATAACTTCACTCATAACACAAACATGCTCATGTTTGAATTGCTTTAAAACTAAGACAGAAACAATGACTCATGTGATGGTTTCAAAGAAATATATTCAGAAACCTAAACTTTTTTTTTTTTGGTTTTTCAAGACAGGGTTTCTCTGTTGCTTTGGAGCCTGTCCTGGAANAGATCCACCTGCCTCTGCCTCCTGAATGCTGGGATTAAAGGTGTGCGCCACCATCGCCTGGCCAGAAACCTAAACTTTTAATGGCTCAAATTTACAAAATCTCTGGATTATGAGTGCTTATAGAGAGTGGGTGTAAGTGGGAGAATACTGTGTGATCTAGTTCAAAAAGGTTGTATTGTGTCTGCCACTGTTGTGGGAACAAGCTAGACAGAACACTGTCTCCTACACTTTCTGCATGGCCCCTCTATCTTTTTAAAGCATAGTTTCTCTATCTGTGAAATGGGCTCACACAATCTCTTGCAGTGGTATTGTAAGCATGAGAATGCACACAGGGTGTCTTGGTACAGTTTAGATTGTGACTAATCTGCCAATATATAATGCTTTTAACCACACACATCCATGAGATGTACTCTTTGAGGCTTGTGTGCCTGTTTCTAACAGGTTCCTTACAATGGGTCACTGTGATGTGACCCAAACCTGCCACTGCATCTCATGCTGGCATTTCAACACAAGGAAAATCTGCTTCAAAAGAACGTGGCTGGTATTCACCTGTCTTTGCATACACATCCAAAAGTTTAAAAAAAATCTTGCTGATGGCTGTTCCAAGTTCAATCTTGTCTCTTCACTCTATGGAAATCTTCACTCATGGATGGCCTAGGGCTGTGTATCCCAGACAAGAGTGAAACTAAAATTAGAAAGAAAGTGATATTAGGAAAATTAGTGACAAGTTGTGTTTGATTTGGCAGGGAGATGGAGTGATTACCTTGGATCACTTCCATATAAAATCTCAACATTGGACAGAAAATATTCCTTTCGATCAGGAGATGTGAAGATACCTCTTAAACAAGGGGTTTTCATACATACTTAAACCACGGTTGGTGATCTAAAAGTAGACCCGGTTGTATTCATGAACACACTTTATGTGTGTTTGTGCTTTTTCACCCCTTGAAGCAGCTTTGGGTAATGAGTTTTTGAGGTACCTGTGTCTCTTGGGAAGAGAAACAATTGTAGTGTGTCAGGGCTCGGCGCCATGCTCTTTCCTGACACCATGCTCTCTCCACACCATGCTCTTTCCTGATGCCATGATCTTTCTCCACGCCATGCCTCTTCGGATGTCCATAGTGAAGGAGAGTGCTGTTTTATTGAGCTTGGATGAATGCGGTTGAAAACACTCAGTATACATTTTCTTTGGAAGTAGTTATGTCTATGCTAGCCATTTCCCATGTGACACTTTGGGAGCATGCAACTTCCCCATCCTTCAGGAAAACAGGCTAGATGCAGCCTCGCTTTGTTTACCTATTTCTACAGTGACAATTTCCCTTGGAATTATCTGTTCTAAAGGCAAGTCTGGAAGTCCAGCAGAAGCAGATTCAACATAGGAAAGAGGGAATGCTCAAAGTACTCTTTGGACTCATATGAAAATGTCCTCATGTGATTAAGTACCACGTGCAAGGAAAGAGATTTTTAAAGGGGTTATAGTCACCTGCAGAGGCTCTCATCCTAATGGGGTGTCTGCTATAAAGCTAACTCCTGGGAGACAGCAGGAAGGGAAGCCTTGTTCTGCAGTGTTTGCTCAGTGTCACGTGTGAGTGCGCCTACCGTGGTCCATTTCAAGTCATCCACAGTTCAGTAACCTGCTGGTAGGCTGGAGGAGTGGTGCAGTGGTAGGGCGCATGTGTGTGCGCACGCGCGCGCAAACACACACACACACACTACCACACCATACCACACACATGTATATATGAACCTCCATCCTATTTGCTAATCAGACCTTGAACAGTTGGGACAAGTGGCTCTAGCAAACTATTGCCTTTAGGCTGAGTTTTAAAGCCCCCAGTGCCTGACCCCCTGAATTTCTGTTGAATCCAGAGATGTTTGAACGAAGCAGCCAGGTATCTGTCACTAGAATCTGCAACTGAAGTTTGTGGCTTTTCTCATTTGCTTGCCTTCACTGCACTGAAACCCATCTTTGGTTCCCAGTGGCCTGATAGTTGTGAAATTACAGACACAGTATCCCTCTAATGAGAACACTGATTTACACAAATCAAAGACTGTTTCTCTTGCCGCCTGTTAAAAACCTAAGACCTCCTAATAGCCCCCGTGCAATTAGCCAAGGCCTTAATGCACCCACACAACTCGCTTATTGCATTTTGCTGATACCACCTAACTAACCAAGGCCCCTAACTGAGCTGCTTCTGCCTGTCAGTGCCTGGCAGAGAGATTCAGCTCCTTTATGTGTGTGATATAGTATGGCACTTTGAGGCTTGCAAATGGCATTGTTTAAATCAATACGTAGTGATTTAGTACATATTGTGGAGTGCTTATAAATATATTATGAAGGGCCAGAGCACAGCAGCTTTGCAGGCTAGAAGTAGTCACAGGTGAGAGCCCTCCCCATTGCCCTGCAAACGAGGCATCCTATGACCTGGACAGCTCATTTTCCTTTGCTGTGCCTCAGCGTGTACTTTGTGGACTTGGGGCTAGGATCTGGAGAGATGAGATGGTTCCAAAGCAGTGCTGTCTTGAACCAGGCGGTCACCGTGGTTTGCTCTCTACAGTAGAAACATGCAGCACGGTGATGGGAGGTGTCACAAAGGAAAAGTGAGAGAGGTCCTTGCTTGTAACATGACTTTGTTTCATATAGCCATGAAAGGTTTTACTGTGTTACTCTAAATATTTTGCCTGTCTGAAAAGTTAAAACATTAAAAGGCTCTCAGTAAAAAAAAAAAAAAGTTGAAAAAGTTTTGGTTAACTTGAACATTTAAAATGATTGAGAGGGTGAATTTTGTTATTTTCCCTTTTGTGTGTGTATATATACACAAGTGTGCATACGCACATGTATGCACATGCACATGTGTGTGCACACACATATGGTGCCCCATGGCTGATGTCAGGCATCTTCCATGATAGCTCTTCACCTTATTCATTGAGGTAAGTTCTCTCAGTTGAACCCACAGCTTGTCAACAGGTCTGGTCTAGTTAGCCACTTTATTCTGGGGAGCCATTGTCTCTGCCTTCTGCACTGGAATTACTGGTAGGCTACCATACCTACAATGCAAGCATTTTTCCTGATAAGCCTTCTCCCCAGCATGATTATCCATCTGGACGATCAAAAAGAGTGTATGTTGGAGACGGAGAGATAGCCCAGCAGTTAACACTTCCTGCTATTACAGAAGACCTGAGAACAAATCCCAGTGTCAGTCTGAGGCACTAACAATTGCCTGTAACTCTAGTTCCAAGGACTCTGATGTCTGATGTCCTTTTCTGGCCTCTACAGGACAGGCATGGTCTCACAAGTGGCACATGCGTGCACGTGCACACACACACATACAATTAATAATAATTACATAATAATAATAAATCTTAATAAAAAGAGTCTATGCTGAGCCAGGCGGTGGTGGTGCACGTCTTTAATCCTAGCACTAAGGAGGCAGAGGCAGGTGGATCTCTGTGAGTTCAAGGCCAGCCTGGTCTACAAGAGCTAGCTCTAGGCCAGGCTCCAAAGCTAAAACAAACAAACAAACAAAAAAGAGTCTATGCCAATTGTGATGTGTGTGGTTTTCATTTTTTTCTTCATATTCAATCCATAGACATTCTCGGTTTGGATCTTTGTTCTGTACTCAGTATAGTTTGGGGAACTCTAGTTGTCCTCAGCCACCCAGTTTTGTACAAAAAAAACATAAAAGAAGTAACAGCTGGGCTCCAAATGAGCCCTAGCGAAGCCAACAATGTTTTAACATATTCTAAAAAACATTTTTAACATCAGAAGCTTAGTTCATTAATATTTCTATAAATGAAAGGGAATCTATAGAAATATGTTCTGGTATTTATCTAAAATTCAGATCACTATATCCCTCTGTGGGATGGGCACATAGAAATATAATATTTATTCACAAAAATATCCAAAAAGGCATTATCAACAAAAGCACAGCTCTAACTGAACGTAAGTTATATTTTGTATTATTTTTCAGCTAAAAATAGAAACAATCAAAAATGTTGAGGAGGGCAAGGCAAGAGAAAATTTGTTGAGATAATCACTCTGCTCTTTTTAATGGATACATTTATTATTATTTAGATCTTTCCACCTCTTTTTCTTTAAGTAGTATTGTACACACACACACACACACACACACACACACACAAGTGCAGCCTTCGGGGTCCATAGTGTTGCATATGTATTTAGGGCAGACCATCTGATATTGGGAAACCAATTAGAGGGCCCGTCACTGATTCTTTCCCAGCAATCGTTAATTGCCTGCAGCTGTTTAGGGGTGGGGCCTTGTGAGATCTCACCCATCCACTGATCTGCTCTTGCCTTTGTGCAGGTCTTGTGTAGGCAACCCTTTGACTGAGAATTCATGCATGCAGCTTCCCCATCGCAGCCGATGTCCTTGTCCCCTGACTCTTAGACTCTTTCTGCCCTCTCTTCTGCAGAGTTCCCTGAGCCTTGGGTTAGGAGCTGTCTTGTAGATCTATCAGCTGAGGGGTGGGCACAGTTGGTTTCATTGTCAGTTGCTCAATGCAGTTTGACCAGCTGTGACTTCCTGTAGTGATTCCCATGCTGGAAAGCACAGCCTCTTCGATGAGGGGCAAGAGCTACACTCATCCATGGGTATAAGGATAAGTATTTAGAACGCAGTTTGAGATTACGCTGCTTCAGAAAAGTGGAGGTAATAGGTTCTCTTCTAGGGCCCATGACCTCGCCAGCACAGGGTGGTTAGCTAGGTTTACAGTACCAGATACGAAGTGATTCCTATTGAATCTTAAGTCCATTATTCATCATTATACTTATTTTTAAAAAATGAAAGCGTGCCTTGAGCATGTAATTCATCATTTCTGGAGTCAACAAGGTAATATGCCATTTAGCCTCATGAAATATTGCCACGTGGGGCTTTCTTAACACCCCAAAGTCCACCACTCTCAATCCACTGTAACTCATTCTTGCCCCTGAACCATTTCTGGTATCAACCAGATGATTTTCCTGGTAGCTTGGTGGATACATTGCCAAGGCCTGGATCCAAAGAGTAAAACAGGGAAGCAATATCCCAACAGGGCTAGTTGGGTACAGTGTTGAAACTGCACCTCAATTCTCAAAGGAGCGGCTCACCACGTTCTCCACCTGCAAGAAGAAGCCAAGGAGTAGTTGACCTGGGGCAGGGGTGGGGGAGCCTTCTAAGGATGTGCAGTTGCCCAGCAGCGCTTTCCTTAGCAAGGGATTCACATTTATTCTGGGGCAATTTTTTTACAAAGTACTTCTTCCAGGTACAGCAATGCCATGCGCTGACCTGTGCTCTACAACTGCCTGCTTTGTTCTGGAAAAAAAAAATGACAGTAGCCAACTCAAGAATGCATACAAGATCTTTGTGAAGGGGTGAAAACAAGGGGAAAGGGCTATTCAAGAGAGAGCATTTAAATGATGGAATACTTTTCTGTGTAGACCGGATCCTAGATACACACAATCCCTTCTGAAAACACGTGTAGCCATCTGTACGGCACCGAGCCCATTGCTCACACCTGCCGTGTGTAGAAAGAGACTAGGTGTGTGGTAGACACCATGGTGAGAATGTTCTCGTGGTATAGATTGGAGAAGCCAGTGACAAGTTCAAACTTTCAAAAACGATGTCTCCGGACAATTGGTTTCAAAATGTGTCAGGAGGGATTTGAAGTTCAAGCCAGGGCCCGTGGTGACAACTCTCAGCAGTGGCGGTGAAACTGCATTGATCCCTGTTGTCCCCATTTCTGCAATTCTCCTACTCATTCTCACTGCCTCCACCATTACCACACCCCTTGGGGAGGTTGCTCCAAAGCTACTGGTCATCCTGTCTTCTTTGTAAGGTAGAAAAACCAATCGGCCTGTCCTTAATGCGCTGCTTAGATGCATGCCAGCTCTGTGCATTAGCATAGAGCCACAAACCCATGCATGGAAATGGTTTGGAGCGTTCTCCTTACTGTGTTCTGCATGTTCAAATCCCTTTCTGCACAGACAGCCCTGACTGAAAAAAAAAATTAGGGAGTGGAATTCCCATTTCTTAACTGCTTGCCAGGGGAAGGACAGACAGACACAGAGTCGATCCTGGGCCACTTCTCATAAACAGTGCGTTTGTGACTGCATGTCATTTACTCTGCACCCTTTTCCCATTTTTTTAAAAATTGTCTTAGTGTTTGGTATGAGGGCGCATGCACCCACTCAGGTGTATGTGGCGCCTAGAAGTCAAACTGAGCATCTCCATCCATTGTTCTCTACCTTAGTTTCTGAGACAGGTCCTCCTCTCACGGAACCTAGATCTTGCCTTTGGCCTAGACTGACTGACCACCAAGTCCCTGGGACCTGCTTTTCTCTGTACCAGCAACACTGAGGTTCTCAACACACTCTACCCCACCAGATGTTACACGGGTGCTAGGGATCTGAACACGGATCCTCAGACTTCACACACTGAGCCCTTTACTCACTGAGCTATTTCCTCCACCAAACTTTGATTTTAATGCACAGCACGTGCTATAAATAAATGCACTAACGGGAGAAAATGGCTGAACTTCAGGAATTCTAGCACCAGACAAATGATAGGGTTAAGTATCTAATCTTTTTGTTGGTTGGTTGGTTGGTTGGTTGGTTTTAACTATTTCTCCTGTGTATGAACCAGGCTTTTGTTTTTCAAAGACAGAGGTAGAAATTTTCAAAGTCAAGAAATAAAACTAATTTTATTCATTTTATGACCAACAGCCTGGAACCAGAAAGAAACACAATTAGGATATGCCTGTGAACTGATTAGCGTGTTTGCTTTATTTCAAAGGCTCTGTTAGGTTGACTCTATTTGGAGTTTCAGGCAGGCCGGAGATACTTATGCGTTGGAGGGATGTAAACGCCACCGGTATCTTCCTTGCCAGAGAAGCCGCTGGTCCTTGCAGCTGCTGCAGGAGCCCTGGCATCCGGGAACAATGCACGTCTGCACTCAGGTTCCAGAAACACGAGCGACACTATCAAATAGACAGCTTACCCAGGGCTGGCTGAGTAGCTGTCCCAGGAGGACACAGCCTGGTGTTCTCAGACTCTGAGCTGATTAAAGCCAGGGGTGACCGGAAGGCCATGTTGAGTCTCCATTTTGGGGAGGGGGGATCAACAAATGGCTGACAGCTGCAACCCAACTGTCGAAACCCCCGTGAGGAGTATAGCCGCCTCCTATTGAGGGGAAGTGGCATGGAGCTGAGCTTCCAGTTCAAGGATGCATTTTCCATCAGCTCTTTTTTTTATTGGCCAGGCCTCACATCTTTGAATCTTTGCTCTAAAGATGATACATGTGTCAAGATTTATCACAGGTCTTCATGCGGAGAGATCTGCAAAAGGAGAACAAACGGTTTGTTTGTGCCTTGGTCGCAGAGCCCTGACCCTACTGACTCACCCCTCTCACGGCTGCAGATGAGAATCGATGTTTTAAACAACCTACTCGAGAAGAGGACTGGGCGGATGGGATTTTCCTGTTTATTAGGCACGCCTGAGTAAAGCCTTTGCAGGCAATTATCGAGGTCTGGAAACTCCCCCTCTGCAGCTGGAACTGGTTCCTGTGGCTCTTCCGAAGATGGGAATGGTGTTGGGGCTACATGCCTGATAGGATGTTGTGTGTTTTAAGCAAAGGAGAACAAATCAGACTTCCAGCAACACAGCAGAGCGCTAGTTCTGTCCACCAACCGGAGAAAGGCAGATGTTAGGTGCAAAGCATCCTTCCTCCACTAGGCTCAGGAACTCCTCTAGGGTCCTCTCAGGGAGTCGGGGCTGCAGGACTTGCACGCTGGGAACCCAAAGCCCCTGAGCAACATTTTGTTGTTAATCCTCACGGAGGCACAGTTTGGCAGAAGGAGCTAGAAACTGAGTTTTATAAACACACAATATTTTATGACCACATATTTTGCAATTATTTTTAGTTTTAAACTACCTAATTTAAATGCACAAGAAATCTGTTTCTATGTGAATTACATTAGGTTAAATGAAATTCAGCACGATTGTTATACTTCTTTTTTTTTTTCTCTTGGTTTTTCAAGACAGGGTTTCTCTGCCACTTTGGAGCCTGTCCTGGAACTTCCTCTTGTGTAGATCAGGCAGGCCTTGAACTCACAGAGATCCGCCTGCCTCTTGCCCCCTGAGTACTGGTATTAAAGGTGAGCGCCACCACTGCCTGGCATGATTTATATACTTCTAATGAATGATGAGTTTAAAATATAACAATGGAGTACAAATACAGTGGTTCAAGCTGATATGTCAGGCTCCTCTCTTTGGTTCCCCTGGAAGTAAAGGCAGAGACAAGAGTACGTGTGCGCACATGCGTGTGTGTGTGTGTGTGTGTGTGTGTGTGTGTGTGTGCAATAGCATTGGGAAACTGAGTATCATTACTAGATCTGAAATTTTGAGACTAGATTCTAGAAGATAAATTACAACAAATGAGAAATAATATAGGAAATTGTTACCCAAGTCACAAATGGAAGCTTGCCCACCTCCCTTCTGTCATACTCAAAACCTCAGCGTTCTAAAAATGAGATGTGGCCTTGAGTCAAAAATCCACTAGAGAACTGTTTTCAAATTAGTTGAGACTATTGGCACCACCATTCTCCAGTGTAAATGATATTTTAGTCCCAACAATAATACCAAGAAGATGCTGTACACCCAATGGTTTTGTTACTATGGCTACCTCTTATAATTTATCTGTAGAAAGAAAAACAACATTCTATAAGCATCTAGAAAAAGAAAACAAGATTACAAGTTATCAATGAAAAAATAGGATTCCGAATAACCCCAAACTTCTTGGGAATCGGCAGCATTATTTTCTAGAAAACCAAGAACAATGGCCTTTGGAAACACCAAGACAGTTGTTTTAAACCTTGAATTCTTTCCCCAGTCACACAGTAATTTATTCATGAAACCATTTTCTTTAGTACCTATTGCATATTGCATAGGTACTCAAAATGCATAGCTGTTCTGCTATCCAGAGATGTGTGCACCAAACAATGGGCCCTCTTGGAGCCCACAATCTACTTAGGGAAGTAGATAGTAAATAATTGTTAAAGTAACTGAAAAAATTACCAGCAGGAATAAATTCTATCACCCAACATTGTCCACACTGATATGGAAATAAACAGTTACTTATTTAGAAAGAAAGAAAAATAATGAATGAAGGAGGGAAGAAAGGAAGGTG
>LOJH01001612.1:0-11568 GCA_001685095.1 Ellobius talpinus
TGTATGTGTGGGGGTGTGTACCACAGCATACATGGCGGTAAATGGAAAACTTCTTGGAGTTGGTTTTCTCCTTCCACCTTTACGTGGGTCCAGGGATAAGCTCGGGTTATCAGGCTCCATGACAAACACGTGTGCTAGCTGAGCGATCTCACCAGCCTATCAATATACTCCTTACAGCTCCTTTCCAGAACTGATCAGTTTACATTTTTAAAAAACATACGCTAGTAAGTCTTGGGTGGGTGGGGTAACCTCAAACATAGATTGTAAGTCAGTAGAACTGAAAAGTCTGGCCTGAAACAAAAAGCGAGGTATGCCATTGGTTAGAATTACTTATGAAAACACTGTCCTAATTTTAGCTCATCTTTTAAAATATGTGAGCAAAGATCAGTTGGCCGGAGACACTGACACTGGCATAACCAATAGTTATTGTAGTTTTGAGTCTCAGTTTCGCTAAAAACGAAACAGAAGACCAACAAGATGCTTTCAGGGTCCTGATGCTTCAGGAATGGGCATGATTGAGAACAAAGTACAGAATCTTTACCTGGGGTCTGACTGATTATATTTATCATAAAACAACATTAATGAACTTGTATATGGCTAGCTGTAGGCCATGGGCACAAAAAACTTGACGAGTTGGCTTCTACTACTTCATTCATAGTCTATCACAGTGGTTCTCACCTTCCTAATGCTGTGGCCCTTTAATACAGTTCCTCATGGTGTGGCGACCCCCAGCCATGAAACTATTTTCATTGTTACTTTGTGACTCTAATTTTGCTACTGTTAATACATATCACTAATATCAACATATATTAGTATATTAATATATATTAATATCAATTATCATTAATAGAAATATGTCTTCTGATGGTCTTAAGCTACCCCCCACCCAAGGGTCCCAACCAGAGGTTGAGAATCATTGGTCTGGAAAAAGGATTGCGATAATTTTGGGGCAATATCTGCTTCTGTCTTTTTGTCTCTGTGCTGGGTACTGAGTTCAGAATATTGCCCATGAGAGGCTTCTATTGCTGAGCTACACCCCAATTTCCTTAAATCCACATTCCCAAAATTTCAATCATTACCAAGCCTATCCTCTTCAAAATTTTGGTCATATTCACTTAATATCTTCACTTAAATTAATTCAAGCTTTATTTGTTGTATTTACTTAAACTGTGATATTGTCATAGCAAGGAAAAGAAACCTAGTGTCCTTCACAGAAGATGTTGAAATAAACATACACGGATCTATAAAAACACCCGTGTAGGCATGGTGCCGCAGGTCTGTGATCTCAGCACATGGAATGTGGAAGCAGGAGGATCAGGACTTCAAAGCCAGACTGGGCTGCATTGCAGGTTCAAGGCCAGAGGGAGATACTGGAGATGCCCTGCCTCACTTCCCCACTTCTAAAACATTGTCAAAGTTCAAGCTGAACGTGTCTCCCCACTGCAACCCTGGGAGGTAAGTACTCTCGCTATTCTCAGCTCACAGGGAGAGAAACAGAGGTTCAGGATTTAAAGGACTTTCCAAGATCAAGCTGGGACTTACAGAGCTGACTTAAAACCCAAACACTTTAGCCATGCCTTCAGCTGCCTGGTGGGACTGGATGTCCCTCCCTTCTGTACTGAGTTCCATTGGGAATGCCCTGAGATTCAAGATGTAGACACCTGTGAAATGGGACATGGGACAAGAGTGAACTGAGTGTGCTTGACAGGATGCTGCCACAGACAGCATGTCCACGAAAGCCTACTGTAAGGGAGCGGAACAAGAGCTAAGGCTTCCGACCCTGCTTCCCCCAACAACTCACTACCATTTCCACCTTGAAGTTTTGTTTAAAAACAGGAACCCTTGCAATTTTAAAGAAGTACTTGTGTCTTGCCAAAGGCTAGGGCATCATCAATCCAAAAATCCCTACACACGCTCTTCTGGAAGGAAACGGAATCTAAGCCAGGTAGACTGAGCACAAGGAAAAGGTGGTCCTTGCTTGGTCCTTCCTGCTGCAAACAGCAGCTGTCAGATATCAGCTTAATGCTTCACCAGACGTCCCTGCTTTAAACTCTGTACATCTTTTGTCTACTCAGTTTTATCCCCAGAACTGCCTGGTTGGACACAATGGCATGTCTTGGCTCAGTCATCTACCCTGAATTAGGGTATCGTGTATCGTCAGAAATTTCCCATCTCTGAGAGAGCATCCATTTATACTAAGTCATTGATTGGCTCTATGTGAATCTTCCTAGGGCAGTGAAGGTTCCTTGAGGCTCCTGGAGAAGAAACTGTATTCTCTGGTTCATTACATTAACTGAAAAGAATATTGGCTTTGTCAGCATCTCAGCCCTGAAGCCTCGCCAACACGTTGAAAATGGGCGTCACTGTCGTTATGTGAGAACACTTCAGGTAGACGCCTCTCCAGATCCTTTGTTTTTTCTCCAGACAGGGTTTCTCTGTGCAGCCCTGGCTGTCCTGGAACTCGCTGTTGACCAGGCTGGCCTCGAACTCAGAGATCTGCCTGCCTCTGCCTCCCAAGTGGTAGGATTAAAGGCGTGCGCCACCACCTCCTGGCACCTTCCCAAGCCTTTCATGCATGCACGTGTGTGTAGGTGTGCACGGACACTTTTCACAAACTAGCTTCTACAGCGTGGCTGCAGCTCGCCATTCCACATGCATGGGTGTCATTTGCTTTTCCAAACTAAAACCTACTGGGAGATGTTTGCAATATTTGTATGTTTCTGTTCTAAGTGGTACTCTATGAACTTTCCTCATGTGCCTTCATGAACATGTCTAATATAACGTGCCCGGTGAGGCTCTTTGCTGTGGGGAATTCCAACATGGCTCTGGGTCACGTTTTTGCCCTGCCTGATGGTCAGCATCTGCGGCATAATTCCACAATGTTTTCTACAATTCTTGAGGGTTGAAAGCCCTTTACTCTCCCCTAGCTTCAAATCAGCTCAGACATTAGCGCACAGTTAAAACCAAGGGCCAAGTGCCGGAGGTGTAATGCCTGCATTGAGCAGCAGGAGAGGTGAGGCAGGCTCAACCAGCAAGGTGTGGGGCCTTAAGTATAGGAAGAAGAGACACAAAGTAACTATGGAAACAGACCTGAGGGAATAATGACTTTTTTGGGAGATAAAAAAGCTTAAAAGAACATTAACTGAAGTTCTCTAGGCAAGCAAGTATTATGGGAGATTTATGGACAGAAGCCAACAAATTTAAATATATAGATGTTAAAGGGCTTGTATTAAATAACTGAAAAGCTACTATGTACTTGGCAATAATCAAACATGGGCACTTTTAATACTGCAGTTTAAGCAATCCAGCTCTTGCTCTATCAACAACAGCAGCAGAGAATGCTTAAGTCTTACTCCATCATGGAAGGCGGGATCGTGCAGCAGTCCTGGATGGCGGTCAGTGGGGACGTCAGGTGAGCTGTATACGATGCTTCAACAACTTGCTTGTTCCGATTGACCACGTCCAGGTAACGGTTGAACTTCTCACGGATTTTTTTGGCTAGCTGTGGATGACAGTGAGCAAAATAAATCACCTATTTATTCCACCTTTTCTGATAAACTAATAATTGCAACACGAGATGCATACACTAAGTTTTAGATGATGCAAAAACTACACCCAAGTCAACTTTACTTGGTGGGCTGGACAAATGTTGCGAAACACCTGGACATCAAACATAGCAGGAAATTTAGACAGCAACAAAGTATTATTTTCTATCTATGAGAGGAAGCTGTATTTCCAACCTCTTGTGTGTCCTGATTCAATGGAATGATGCATAGCCACAAGTGACCTGCTGATAAGAGTGGAAATGAGGACTTCAGGCTTTAGTACTGCCAGCGTGACAGAATGCACTGTGGCCAAGAGAGCAAACAAGGATAGGAGAAAAAGAGCAAGAGAGCCTTTTTGATTCTGGAGTCACAGAGATGGGATCAGGAGTGCAGGAAGGAAGGGAAGTGACACTCAGTGCCTTCTAGTCTATGCAGCCCTTGGGGATGCCATTCACCGTCTTCCATGAGAATAGCAATTCTCTAGGGAGGTACAATGTAGATACTTGCATAAAACAAAACGTATAATTAGAAGGATGCCTGGCTGTGACCCATTACACCGTTAAGATGGACACATGCTTAACTAATGTGAAGAGAACACGTTATCATGATTTGCTTTCATGTGGGAATAAGGAAAGCAAATTGGTCCGCATACTGCCTTTCCCTCCGTTGTTCCTATCAAATACCACAGCTTAATTATACATCTCCAAGGAAAACAGTGTTGTTTGCCTTTCCCTTCAACAAAATGTCACTCAAATGAGATGACTGATAGAATTATGGCTAATTGGTTTTGCAGAGCTATTCATTAACAGCATGCCAGAGGAGAACTAATCATGCCCTTTGGGTCACTCAGCTCATATGATCAAGTGTGCCTACAGGCAGGACCATGGAAGCAATCAGAATATTGCCATTTGTTTTTAAGAGAATATTTTTCTCAGTGAAGTTTGTAAAGTTTCCTAAAAATTATACTAAGAAAGCTTGGAAAATTTCTGGACATAGAAAAGAATAAGAAGGCAATTTGAATTCTGGGTGGCTGGAAATTCTCACATCCACCTACAATTCTACTCTCTGAGCTTGAATTCTAGCTGTACCAAGATGTGGGTTTTCTTTGTGAAGGTCATTGAGGCAATATGTACAGTCCATTTAAATTTCACACCACAAGTTAGACCACTAACTATGTTGTCCCATGTGGCAATGTTTAGAGGCAATCTTGGTTGTGAGAACTTGGTAGAAACTGCTATCAAGTAAATATTTAGTAGGAGCCAGGAATGCACCTAAACATTCTGCAGTGTGTAGGAGAGTTTCTCATGACCACAAATCATCTAGCCCCTAAATTTATTTCTAAAAATTACCATTATTATTATTATTATTATTATTATTATTATTATTATTATTATTTGGGTTTTTTTGGCAATGCTGAAGCATGCATGGGCAGCCTGTATATGGTGGTTCTATTGAACTTGTCAATATTGGGCTTCATGATCTAAGTTGATGAGGATGACTGACCAGGTCTCTTCCTCAAGAGGGCANATTATTATTATTATTATTATTATTATTATTATTATTATTATTTGGGTTTTTTTGGCAATGCTGAAGCATGCATGGGCAGCCTGTATATGGTGGTTCTATTGAACTTGTCAATATTGGGCTTCATGATCTAAGTTGATGAGGATGACTGACCAGGTCTCTTCCTCAAGAGGGCACCAGATTTCATTACAGATGGTTGTGAACCACCATGTGGCTGCTGGGAATTGAACATGTGACTTTTGGAAAAGCAGGCAGTGCTCTTAATTGCTGAGCCATCTCTCCAGCCCACCTACCTATTTATCTATCAATAAATCATCAGGCTGCTAGGATCAAACTCAGCTGCATGCTAGTTCAAGGGTTCAGAAGGTTTTCTGGTCTACGGGGACTTGGCAAGAACATCATGGAGGAATATGTGGTGGGGGAAGAGTTTCACCTCAGAATACAAAGGAAGCAGACACTTTGTTGTAAGTCAGGACTCTAACACACCCCTAGAAGCAAACACGATCCTAGTGGTGTGTAAGAAATAGGGATCTACCACGTCCTCTACTCCACCGCTGGAATCTGAATGGCCTTAGGATGGCTTCCATCTATAGAACATACAGAAAGTGATGCTATATGACTTTCAAACCTCGATTACAAAAGATCATATGGCTTCTATATGCTCAATCCTCATGGTGGCCCCCAGCTACCATTCTATAAGAAGCCACAGACACAAGGAAAGGCCATGTTATGGGCTTAGTTGTCATCCTAATTAAGGACTTGAGCATGCCCTGGAGTAATCCTAACTGGGCATAAGTAAAGAAGCCTCTAAAAGGGCTAGAGAGATGGCTCAGTGGGTAAGAGTACTTGCTATTCTTGTGAAGGACCGGAGTTCAATTCCTAGCATCCACATGGTGGCTCACAACCATCCCTAACTCCAGGTCGAAGGGATCGGACACCTCAGTGAACTGAGGGCACTAAGCATATGTACGGTGCACATACATACATGTAGGCAGAATACTCATACACATAGATAAATCTTACAAAAGAAGAAGGGGCCTCTAGAAAACTGTAACCCTAGAGGCTTATCCTGTTGTCTGTGCAGACATCACAGAACAAAGATAAGCCATCCTTACAGGGTCTGGTCCAAACTCTTCACTCATACAGTCCATAAGCATAAACACATAGGTTTATGCCACTGTGTTATAGGTGATTCCCCTTTCTCCTTCAATAGTTAAATGAAGCATCTAAGGATAAGCTGAATCCCCATCCTAGGGCAAGCATGTTGAAGGCAAGTTAGATAAAGCTGCACAAATACAGGTGCCGCATCTGAATGATCAACATTTTAACTTGCAGCCTGCAAACCTACTGCAGAGAGATGACGTCAGGTGTTCATCAGAAAATTCTAACAGTTGCTATATGAAGGAATTTGCTATGTGCCAGGCGTGGGACTCTACAGTGTAGACATTCCTGTGCTGTGGGACTCTACAGTGTAGACCTTCTTGTCTTCTGTCAATGAGGTTAAGTGGTTCGCATGAAGCTACGGAGCAACAGGAAGATCCACTTATTCTAATCCAAAGCTATCCATAAGGCCCGTGTTCACCTGTTCAGACAAAGCTAACCTAAAGAAGCTTCAAATGTAACCTGAAAGGGTTAAGCATCTTCTGAGCGTAAGTAGCCAAGGCACAGAGCAGAATGGTAGAACGTCCTTGGCCTGGACTGGCTGCTGAACTCATTGTTAGGGTGGGGCAGTTGGAGTTTCTGGCTGATAAGAGCTTTGGGGAATGTCTGCCTTTGGCTGCCGGTGAGCACTGGCTTCAATCTGGAGCCTGGTGCGTGTTACCAGTTAACAGGAGGTACACCCCGCTCCCCACGCTGCATTCCTCAACAGTGGACACAGCACCTACATACAGGGTTCAGCTATCCAAGACAGTTAGAAGAACTCAACCACATGCTTTTCCTGTCTCTATAGCAGCTTCCCCAGTTTTTCATGACACCCTATCTTGTTTCATTAAAAAAAAAAGAAAGAAAGAAAACGCCAACCTTTGCTGAATGCTTTGTCAAGTTTCTGCACTAAGCATTTCACATGTATATTTCAATTTAATCCTTAAAGACCCCTTTAGTTGGGTGAGGAGACCCATGACTGTAATTTTCCAGGTTCTCAAGGCTGGGGTTAGGGATCAAGGACTGTTCGAACCTGTTTTAAACAACAAACAAACAAAAACAAAACAAAAACCCCTAGAGGGTACAAAAGCTTTTATTTCCTAGAGGCAGAAACTGAAGATCAAGTCACCTTTCTAAGGTCACAAGGTGGTAGGAACTCAGTAACCTTCAGAGTCCAAGCTTCTAACTTCTAGGTAGTACTTCTCTTGGCCATTGACAATGCAACCTCTCTGGTCTACCTTTATCTTTTCTTTTTCTAGGCGAGAGGGTCTAACGCAGACTGGTCTAGAAAACACTGTGTACCTGAGGATGCCTTTGAACTTCTGATCCTTCTATCTCCACCTCCAGAAAGCTGAGCGATGGTACAGGCATGCACCACCACATCTGGTTTACATAGTGTTAGGGAATGAAGCCAGGACTTCCTAGATGCTAGGCAAGCAGTCTACTGAGTGAGCAACATAGCCAGCATCCCCGGCTGCCTTTTAAATCCACTTTAACATGAGATTCTTGGCAGGATGGCATACCCCACGCAACCTCTTACTTCACAAAAGAAATTGGGCTTTTTAAAAATACAATTTCATTCAGAATTCTTCATAATTCCAATGAAAATATCCACATTAAAGAGATTAGGGTTAAATATATCATAATATTGTCCCCGCAAAACAAAACCCCACAATCCCTTGCTAACATTACTGGACTATGTTAACTGAAGCATAAATGGTGTCAGACTAAATTATAATTGTTCTGATAACTCAGGCATCTTTAAATGTTCACTGTTTTATAACCTGAACAGAGAATACAGGGGACAAATGGCTCCTTTCCCTTAGGAAGTGCATTCCAGAATTCATTATTTGTTCCAGTTATTTATTTTTTTAAGCTTAGTAAACTTCATTATAATACTCTATGGTGTATGAGAAAATAGCGTTATCCCTTTCTAGCAGGAGAAATGGAGGCAGAAGACAGCTGAGGAGCATGACACGGGCTCTCCATTTCTCCCGCCAAGGAATGCACTGGTGGCTCACTATGGAAACCTCAACTAACAATCCATTTTTCCCCTTTCGAAAAGCAATCACTCTTAGCATGCTAACCAAGCCCAGGTTGCTGGGCAAGCATAACAGAATCTCTCCGAGCAAAGATAGCCCACAGAGAGATTAAAGCCTGAATGTATCTGTTAAACTGAAGGGGGATGCTCTGCTACAGACCCTTCCAAGAGGCCACACAGAAACTGGGGCTGTATCCTGCCACGATCTAGGCGGACGGGCGAAAACAAAGGACATTCTCAACAAAAGGCTACAGGTGGACCCACAATCCTCCTCAGCATAATTAAAAACATTTTTCTTTCCACAGCTCAGCTTTCATCTTTTTTTATCCTTCTTTATCCTCTACCCTTTATCCCCCTAAGGGGCTCCTGCATGCTGATGAGACAACGGGACTAAAACCATCTTGTCATCTTTTGGGTCAATTCTTAGGCCCGCCAAGATCCAACCATGGGTCAAATGATCAGGAAGGTAGTGTGTGGTCCCCATGGGAACCGACTCTAATTTGTCATCATCTCCAGTGACGACGTTTCATCCCAACATCAATGGATTGCCTTCGTGCTGAATCTTCCCTCCCTTAATTTTCGCATAGACACTTCAGTCATTTGTGCACTTCCCCAGAGCTCCTCTCAAAGGGACTTTTTTTTTTAAACCTTAGCTTTACACTTCTGAGGATGAAGAGCAGGGGGGATGGGCACACAGTTAAAAAAGGTAAAAGGAAACCGAACTGCAAAGACCCAATACACACTTTATTTATGACTGCTTCCTAAAAGGAAGGGCTGGCTGGAAGGGGTTTTCATGTTAGGGAAAGCTTTATTTAAAATATCTAACAATGAGGCTGACAGGCACGGGCAGGAAGCCTCCCCCGGGGGACTGAAGATTCGCAGAAAAATTCATATAGAATGTAGAAGAGTTTAACATTTGACATTCAAAAACCTTTGTGCCGTGATAGGAATTGAACAGCGCACACCTCTCTCCTCCAATGCCAGTCTTATCACCCGAGAGAAAACCTCTCGGTTTCTTTTCTACCAAGTTTCAGGATTTAGTTGTATAAACAGGTGACACAGAAATAATGTTAAGTGTAAGCCAAGCAGGTATATTTAGCATCTCTGGGTCACATCCCATCACCACATTCCAAGGTTCTCCATGGCTCCCTGTGGTCAGCCCCTGTGCACAGGATACAAGCAAGGCTGAGTCTTTAGACCCCTTTCTTCATAAGGTTTCGAACAGTCCAGATGGACACAGAGTTTTGTTACTTATTAGCAGGGTATGTGGTTAAGTTCCATGAGTGACTTCCTCACGAAGCTAATCAGAATGGTATACCCCTTAAAAGGCTTCCCTTGTGTTTGAATACAGCAGCAAATATACAAAACTGAAGACAAGTATGGTGGATCGTTCCTCATGTCGGCCCAGGCTCTGGGCTAGAAAGAGGTAATTAGAGAAGACTGTGTGGGTCTAAACTGTTCAGCAACAAGAGCCAGAAAGGGAGAAAATAGACTGGAATACTAAGTTTTTAATCATTTACCACATCCTTGTGGATAATTCTGCATGAGAAACCTGGTTTAAGTGACAAGCAGGAAGCATGTTGTTCTTACATTTATCAGCAAAATGACACAAAGGGCTTTGGGGAGAAAGAAGTAAGGATTAAATATAGCTATCATTTGTTAGCTAAAAGACACACGGGAAATTTTTTCTAAGCCTCAACTTAATTATCTCTATAATTGTGTGTGTGTGTGTGTGTGTGTGTGTGTGTGTGTGTGGTGTGTGTAGACCAGAGGGATAAGTTTATTCTTAGGAATATTATCCACTTTCCTGGCACCTGGCCTGGAGCTTCTCCACTAGGTTAGATTGGTTGGCCAAGGAGCCCTGGGTCCTCCTGTCACCACACCCAGCACTTTTGTGTGGATTCTGGACATTTACCTTAGGTCCTCAGTTTACCACTGAGCCATCTTCCCCATTCCTTTATCTTACCTGTCTGAAGTAGGGTCTTGCTATGGAGTTCTTGATGTCCTATTGCTTTCTGTGTAGCCTAGGCTGGTCTTGAAATTGCTGCAATCTTCCTGCCTCTCCACGGGAATTAAAGACATGCACCACCACTTTGGGGTTTAATTACCTCTAAATTGAGAATAATAATATTTGCATTCTGGTGTCAAGATTTAAATTGGATAAGGTCTATAAAGCACTTAACAGTGTCAAACATATCAAAACTACTAAATACATGGTAGCAGCAAGTGTTTTACTATTGCTGCTGCTGTTTGTTATTATTTTAATTGTTATTGTTTGGGAGACTTAATGAATTGTCTCGGGTACTGGAACCTAAAGAACACTCTCTGCACCTGGGGAAGGGAAAGAGGGAAGCGAAGCTAGGATGGACGTGTTGGCACTGGGCTCCAGCCTCTGCCAGCTGTCAGGGATTCTAAAACACTGTGTACAGAGAGTAGAGCATCACAGTCTTGGACAGCTAAAAATTTTTCAGAGATCCTGCATTTTTTAATCTAATCATAATTTTACTCTTGCTTGTATGTTTCCATGTTTAATGCATTTTATATGGGTTGTCCCTTTTGTAACAAAGAACATAGGTATATTCTAGTCAAGGAAATCAAGACTCAGGGTTTGCCTGAGCTCAGGCTGAGTAGGTGGCAGGAAACATACCTAATCTCTGTTCAATTCCCCTTTCTTTTTTGTTTTTGTTTTTCGAGACAGGGTTTCTCAGTAGTTCTGGAGCCTTTCCTGGCACTAGCTCTTCTAGACCAGGCTGGCCTTGAACTCACAGAGATCCACCTGCCTCTGCTTCCTGAGTGCTGGGATTAAAAACATGCGCCACCACTGCCCGGCTCTCAATTACCCTTTCTTAAGAAAAGAAAATAATAAAATCACATAGGCCAGATCATGGAACCTCTGTCTCTACTTGCCCTAGCTCAACTCTGTCCTCCTTGAAGCCTTATTGGGTTCCCTCTTCCACAATTGCCGGACACACCAGCTGCTTCACTCATGCCCCACTTCACACTGTTGAGCTTTCATCATCTGAGGATCCCATTTCCCCAGCAAAATGGTAATGCAACAATAATTAGCACTAACTGATTGCCTCCTATCAGTTATACAGTGTGCAAAACACGCTTTTACCTGGGGCCGTTTATCCCTCATAACAGCATTATGTCTTCACATCTATTATATGCTATTGTTGCAGTGGACTAGCTTGCCCAGGGTCATCCAACTAACAAACAAAAATAATTCTATCAAATCTATACTCTTTTTTTTTAAAGATGTATTTATTATGTATACAACATTCTGCCTCCATGTATGCCCGCATGCCAGAGGAG
>LOJH01001612.1:15995-39446 GCA_001685095.1 Ellobius talpinus
TGGTCAGCAAATGTCAGTGTGGATAAAGGAACAAAAACCTGCTGCTACTGGACATTTCCTCACCCTCACATTGGCTAACAATCTAATAAATCCATCTCTTAGGTAGAAGGTCTTAAGGTCTCTGAAAATCTTAAGAACCTACATGTTCCCAGTTCACCTCTCCTGACTGTCAGGTACAAATGGAAGCCCATTTCCCCCAACTCTGGTGGTCAGACAAAAGCCAGCATTTTGGGGGACCTTGTAAAGTCAGTTCCTCTCTACCAAAGGAGCCTTTTCCTGATCTCTTATGCCTTCCTTCCTTCTTCTTTTGCCCACTCTCTTTGTCTTTCCCTAGGTCTCCTCCTCTCTCTCTCTGCATCCCCTCCCCCAAACCCCAGTCTGGTGGTCATGTTCAGCCTACCACATTCTTCCTCTGGACACTTTCAGATGCCTCTGGCTGTTCTCTCACTTTTATCTACAATAAAAACCTTCCCCTTAACCGTGACATGGAGAAGTCCTGTCGTCAGTTTATACACTGACCTGCTTCCCCACGGAATTGATGCTGTGGTTCTTTAGGGCTTGAGTGATGCTTGGCCTATAAGAGTAGCTGAGCTCCATTAAGTAAGTATCTGGCCTCTTCTAGTTCCCTTGACACAAAAGGTGAGTGAATGGCAGTCCCAGGCCAGCCCAGGCTGTATCTGCATTTAAAGGAGCACTGTCATAGTGGGTATTCCTTTTTAAACTAACCAAGTAAAAATAGCTGCAAAGGGAGCCTTTTATAAACATCTGATTTCTTCAGTTGCAGAAGACTAGCCTTGACTGTTCTTATTACCCAAGTCCTCAGTGTGCTGTGCCCACCTTAAAAGTTAGGAACTCTCTCCCACCTGGTTGTACCTTTAAATAACGAAGTCAGTTGGTAATGTGCTTATACCATTCAATAGAGAAAAGGCCTTTGGCTTTTAAAATATATTTTAAAAATATATTTTGAACATATGAATATTTTGCCTGGATATATGTACATCCACCACACGCATGCCGTGTGTCCATGGAGGCCAGAAGAAGGCATAGGTTACAGATGGCTGTGAGCCACAAAGTGGGAGGGGAAATCTAACCCAAGTCCTCTGTAAGAGCAGGGCATGCTTAACTGCTAAGCCTTCTCCTCAGCCCCAGGCAGTTAGCTTTAAGATACCTCAGCGGTAGCAAGCAGCTCCTGAGTGGCAGGGGCCCTTACAGTACAGACAGGTATCTACAAGAGCTGATTCAGAGCTTCAAGTTGATTTATTATAATAATTAAGTCAACAACACCTCCTAAACACCCACACCCATACTGCCACTTAAATGAGGTATGAACGTTGACTGCTCCTATAAAGACATGCTAGAATCAACAACAGAAAGAAACCTTCCCCGTGTGGATCCCGAACCACAAGAATTAGGACCATTGCCTGAACCACAGACATTTTATTACAG
Source organism: Ellobius talpinus (assembly GCA_001685095.1). Classification (NCBI taxonomy): domain Eukaryota; kingdom Metazoa; phylum Chordata; class Mammalia; order Rodentia; family Cricetidae; genus Ellobius; species Ellobius talpinus. Next base: position 17,442 of record LOJH01001612.1, read on the forward strand.
CCTCTCAACTATTCTGTGGGTTTCCTTGGCAACTGCATCTAATATCACCCTCTGATCCACAGACTTAGGAAGGTCTTCTCATGCCCTGGCTAATGACAGAGAGTGGGTAGGAAACAGAAGAACTGGGTGTATCTGCTCTCCATTGGCACATCCCGAAAGGATACACTGCTCACACCTTAGAGGCCTAGGTGGGGTGGGCTCACGTGATGTTAGAAGATAAGACAGTGTCACTTTGCAGAAGTATCCACGTGGGCTTTGCAACACAGAAAAGGACTAAAGGTCACAAAGGGGACACTGAAGGCAATGCCCAGAACAGGTATTTCTATACGATTTCTGGCTGTCCATCTTCTAATAGTCAAATAAAGCTGTGGATTCTGGTTATGGCCAATTTTATTATACCACATCTTATTTCAGGGGTCCAAAGTTGAAAAACAGTAAGCAGACTTAGTGGTCCCTGGTACTTGCAGCAATTAACCCCCTTCCATTATTACCAAAGTGTTTCCTATTGCACCAAGAAACATTAAGGACAGAAATGGCCCTTGTTTTTAAGTCATTTCCCAAGTTTCAGAGTATGTCCTGATCTGCATTTGCTTACATATTCTCCTGCATAAATGATTTGAGGTTACTCTTGCCTGGGGAAGCAGCATTTTGGTAACAGATGGAAGAATAATGGTGAGGTTATTTTATTTTTCTAAAAGGGGAGACAGTTTCTGGTGGAGGATGGAGTTAGAATTAGAGGGTGGGGAACTGTTGGAGACCTCTCAACATTTCCTAATAGTACTTTAACCCTGGGACATTAGAATTGTGCACAAAATGAGCTTGTTTTATGTTTCTCTCATGGCAAAAAAAATTCTTGGACTTGGGAATGAAGACGATGGCTCGATCTATCACTTTCAGTCCAGTGGTTCTCAATATCTGGGTCACAACCCCACAGGGTGCACACATCACATATTTATATTATAATTCATAACAATAGCAAAATTATGGTCATGAAGCAGTAATGAAATAGTTTTATGGTTGGGGGGGTCACCATAACATGAAGAACTGTATTCAAGAGTCACAGCAGTCAGAAGGTTGAGAACCCCTGCTCTAGCTAAATGGAGCTCTGAATAAGTATAAAGCCAGGGCTCTTGCTCTGGGAGAAGGCATCCACACATGTGTACACAGGGACAGGGCTCGGTCAAAAGCTCAAATCCCAGCCAGAGCCCGGAGGCACACACTGGAGCAGAGCTGAGGCTTAGGCATCTTTTCTCAGCCTAACTCAAAGGCTTCACTCTCCTCTGTCCTGGCTGCAGCCTGTTTCCTCCATCTGTGCCTGCCTCGAACCACGAGCTCCCAGTACTGCGGGGGCAATAGTACAGCCCCTTCTTCTACTTCCTTGCAATAAGGACACAAGGCAAGGGAATAAGGTGAATGGGAAGCGCACTCATTTGTGTTTCTGCCAAAACATATCACGCAAAATCTAAAACAAGAATTTTAAGATTTTAAATTATACCCGTGGTAGTAGCAGTAGTGTTTATAAAGAATGTATTTCCTGGAGTTGGTAGAGGTGGTATATATGGGTGTTGCAGGATATTTGAACAAACGGTGTAAAGATGTGTCGCTGTTTTACCTTGCCTGCCTAAGGCACCTGCTTGGTTTACCAAAGAGCTGAATGGCCAATAGCTAGGCAGGACAGGTTAGAGGGGACTTCTGGGCAGAGATAGGAACTCTAGGAAGAAGAGAGGTGGATTTCGCCAAAGAGATGCTGAGGGAGGCAGAGATACATGGTGGAGGAGAGAACGAACATGAATGGACTGATTTAAGTTATAAGAGCTAGTTGTTAATAAGTCTATGCTAAAGCCAAACTTTTGTAATTAATAAAAAAATCTCCATGTCATTATTTGGTAGCTGGTGTTCTCAAAGAGAAAGTCTGACAATATATGGGAATTAGGAGTATGACTCAGTTATGAAACTCATGCTTAGCATGCCTGAATTCCTGGGTCCCATCACCAGGAACAGTTGTCCAAGAGAATATTCATCATTGTAACAATAAATACTATGTATGTAAAGAGTATAAATATGATCTACTATATTCAAATGTGTAAATAACAAATATATTGTAGACATAATATACATACATGCATATAAACGTACATAAATTAAATATATACACATATATACAAATATATGTTTACAGGGTGCTTTTTTTACGTCCCAGGAGAAACATAAAAGGAAAGAATGCCCACATGCATGAGTCAGTATAAACAGGCTTATCAGAGCTTAGCTCAACAGCAGACACACACACCGGCTAATGCACAAGGTGGGCCCTCGAAGTCAACTGGTCTAAATTTAGGACAGGAATTTAACCTTTTGCACATGCATCTGAACATATTTTAACTTCCAAATATATACAAGGTTACAGGAAGTGGGCTTCAAATACACTTTCCTTTAAACATCAACAGATTGCTGACCACTCTTACTTCACAATCGCCAGCTCTTACATATGACACGTGCAGCAGACCCTTCCTTCCTCTCCCGAGAGGCTAGAAGAGATACAGCCCCAAATGATCTTGATTATTGCCAAAGCTGAAGATAGGGAAGGCCTCTGAGAGTGCTGAGCAATATTTACAGACTGCCTCATCCTCAAAGGGAACTCCTAACAAAAGCCATGCTAACCATAGCTAAGCACCCAGAATGCAAAGCAGTCTCCACCTCTTAGCATGAGACAGAGAGAAGCCTACTTCCATTGTCCTTTAATCCTGCCTCTGGGGCCAACAGCTGTAGGCTTTCACTCACCCAATTAGTTAGAAGTTCTTATTTAGGAGATATTTATTTTTTAAAACAAAATGAAACCCCAACAGCCCAATAGAAATTCCACAATGACAGAAATTATAACCAACTGTCCTAAGGTTATGTTAATAATGGAATAATGATGGATTGTTAAGAAAGGCAAAAGAGCCATCAAAAACTTCCTTCGGTTTTTATATCTTGTTTACGTTCCTGCAGAACAACCCATTAGTAATATCGGCTTCTTCCTAAGGGCCCAGTCCATCCTTGTGATTTACGAGAGCAAAAAGCCTGTGGCTAGCAGTATGGACCGGCACTGGCCACCATGGTGTTACCCTTGTCAATTGAGCATTTAAACTCGGTCTTTCCCTCATTTAGCAGCTAAGTTTCATCACAGCACTTACAATGTTTAGACGTGGTATTTATCTTACATTGCTTGATGGGTGAGACCCTCAGGAGAGAGTGAACTCTTGCTCTTCAAAAGAAAATTGGAAAGCATATCAAGAAATTTACATGCGAAGCAAGTCAGCAAGCCTTCTGGTAATGTGAGCTTTAGCAGCATGCCGCTCTGGCTAAAACCTGGTGCCTACTGCCTAATTCAGGTGTGGCTTTGGGAAATTGCTTAGAGCTTTTGTCTTAACCCTTGTCAGCTCTAATGCAGAAGCAGCATTTCTATCATAAAATTGTGTAAGACTTTAATAACTCAAATGAAGTAGGTAGGATGCTGTGAGCAAATTATCATGCTAAATAAGTAATCTTTTCCAACATGTCACACAATTAACCCTAGGAGTCAATTACTGTATCCATTCATCCTTTATTGGGAGTCTAGAAAAACATCATTTTCCGAAAGAGAATTTGTCTTCTGGGATGCCACTTTTGAGGTAAGAAAGAGCTATCACAGGCATGACTGAATGTCTGGGATTCAATTTTTGTGTCACTTCCTACAATATCAAGTGTGTCTGAGTCCCCAACAAATGTTTGCTGAATTTGTCACCTACCTGTGACCTAGTAGCGGTATGCCTGGAATCTGCCTTGTCACAGGGCACACTCTTCTCTAACCACCCATTGTCTTCCTTAAAGTCGTACATAGAGACATTATTTTGACAGGGGCCCTAGACTCAAGGGCTTAACTTCTAGAGGAAGCTTATTTTTTTTTTCTTCCAATAAAACATCATCCAGTGCTGACAAGACAGACTGGTGGGTAAAGGCATTATTGCCATGCCAAGTCTGGCGACTGGAATTCAATCCTCAGAGCTCACATGGTGGAAGGAAAGAATTGACTTCCTCCAGCTGTTTGCTTCCTGTGGCTTGTGTGAATCCACTCGCTTACATAAAATAAACAAGTATACAAATATATAACCCATCCAAACTTTCATGAAAGTCCTCTGATCACAATTTGTATTACTTACAAACCAAACGAAGCCCATCTTGGTTATAACACTAGTGACATAGAAAGCTGAGGAAGGTGGCAGGTTCAAGACCTGCCTGGGTAACTTAGGGAGACCTTGTCTCAGAATAAAATGGTAAAAAGAGCTGGGTGGTGGTGGCACAACGCCTTTAATCCCAGCATTTAGGAGGCAGAGGAAGGCAGAGCCTTTTAAGTTCGAGGCCAGCCTAGTCTACAAGAGCTAGGTTCAAGGCAGACACCCCCCAAAAAAAAACTACAGAGAAACCCTGTCTTGGAAAGAAAAAAAGGTGGTCATGTCAGAGGAGCATCAGGTGGCAACTGACTTCAGGAGTTTAACCATCAGAATGCAAGGCACGGATGGGAGCTAGGCAAGGCTCTGAGGGCTTTGGGTCCAGAATGTGTCCTATTACCCCTAGGCCTTTACATATTTGCCGCTGCCATTTTTCTCTGGTGTCTGGCTTGGTGTGAATGGGAGTGGGGAAATCCCCACTGCCTTTAATGTAGTGCACTATCTCATAAAAATAGCCTCTTCTACTGGGTATTTTTTTAAAAGATTTATTTGTTTATTATAAACACAGTGTTATGCCTGCATGTATCCCTGCATGTCAGAAGAGGGTACCAGATCTCATTACAGACGGTTGTGTGCCACCATGTGGTTGCTAAGAACCTGAGAACTTAGGACCTCTGAAGAGCAGCCAGTGCTCTTAACCCCTGGGCCATCTCTTTAGCCCTTTCCTGGGCAATTTTACCTGTGGATTATTATGAAGATGATTTCTTCTTACACTGTACTGTCTAACTGAAGTGATTATTTTATGCAATAATAGTGTTAGTTTAAATAGAACTTTAATGATTAAGGGTTTTTAACAAATATAGTAAGGCATTATGATAGAGGTTAGGAAATTTTTTGTGGAAAAATTAATATAGGTAAAAGCAGGATATGATGTTGCCCCCATCACTGACAAAGCAGAGGCTGCAGAGGATAGAAAATAAGAAAAAGAAAACATCACACAACTAGGACTTATGAATTTCTCTTGAGAAGCCATGTAGATTGTGGTTTAGGTTAATGATAAAGGAAAAAATAGAATCACAGTAGTTAGCTCCAGTTCTTTTCGATGCTGGGAAATGTGTTCATGGGTTTCAGTGTGCATCATAGCTAAAATGGAGTTTGAAATGATGACTTCATGTAACTAAAAACCAAAGAACTGAATGGTTAGTTAAGATAACTGGACAGGACTTTAAAATATTAAAAATGAAACTAGCAACCTCGCTTTCTGGCAATTATAAAAACTTCTGCCTACGTAAATTGTTATGGAGAAAAGGATCCTAATCTATGAGGAGTCTTAGAGATATAAATGTTTAACTGTATGTGTGTTTTTGGGATAATTTGCTTTTCACCCGTAATATATAAAATGTTTAATCATGCAAGGTGTGTGGGAAGCATATCGTGTTTTTTATTTGTATTTATTGTAATCATTCACTTAAAAAGTAGACTGTAACCAGATTTTAATATTTACGTTACTTGAAAGATTCTGCTTGGGTATTTAAACTGTAAGGGGAAAAATAAAGAAGTTAGAAGGAAAACACCAGGAAAGATGCGGAAGGAAGTTGTCGGGGGTAGTGGGGAGGAAAGACATCAGGGAAGCAGAAGAAGGGAAACCGGGGTAAAAGAACAGAGCAAAAAAGAGAATAGAGAAGAATAAGGACAGAACAAACAATAAAGGAGAAGCTTTTCCCCCTAGCTGATTCTGCACCTCATTCCCAGTCTCTCTGACGCGCAGAAGGCTGGACCCTCTGCAAAAAGCTGGGGCCCCTGCAGGGGTGATTCAATGGGTAAAGGCGCCTGCCACCAACCCTGCCAGCAGAGTTTAATCCCTAGGACCTACAGGGTGAAAGGAGAGACCTGACTTCTGTACATTAGCCTCTGACATCTATGTAATACATATAAAGATAATAAATGTAAGGAAAAGATACTTTTAAGGGGAACTTGAGCTAGGACCATAGCTCAGTGGCAGAGTTCTGATGTGGCATACTACGTTCACAATAGCTCTCTATGTAAATACCTAGACAGATGGATTGAGAGGTGAAGAGAGAAATTTAATCTTACATGATTTTTTGGCATAGTGCAATTCCACATAAACCTTTTCTGTTTAAAAAATGGTATATCATTAAAAAAATTAAACCTCATACTAAACTCTAACATAGGGAACAAGTTAGGTAAATTGCTGGAGAAAGGAGGGAGGATACAAGCTAGGTCACTGTGCTCTATTCTATATCAGTATCTATAGCACTTCCCCTAAACCCTGGATAAATTTGAAGACATAAGACAACATCTAAACAACGTGATTAGGGTTCCCTAATCTCTTAGTTGGGTAGTTCCAGATGGGAAATTTCTTTTGAAAATATTTTTAAATTAATTCTTGGAGAATTTCATTCAAAGCATATGGTCACATTCATCCCAGCTCCCAACTTCTAGTGCTTGTGTTTTTCCAACAACCCAGCAAATCAAATCTGTGTTGCCTGTCTACTCCTAGATGCGGGGCTGCCCACTGGCGTGTGGTCAGCTTGCTAGGGATCACATGCTTACAGAACAATGATGTGATCAATTGTCCATTGCTCCTCAGTTAGGTGTAGGAGCTCATGAACTGCCCTCTCCACCGTAGAATGATAACACTGTGCAGACAACGGGAGCTGTGACATTAAAGGGCAGTGGCCCTGTCATGTCCAGATGACACTGTTTACTGCCAGTCCCCCACAGCCTCTAGCTCTTAAAATCCTGCTGCACCTCTTTACTCCAGTTTCAGCTTAGGGAGTGTATGTTACGGACGTTCCATTTGCGGTTGAGCATTCCAAAGACACTGATTCTCTGCACTTGGACCAGATCTGAGTTTCTGCATTAGCCACTGTCCACACTGCACAAAGAAACTTCCTCTGATGAGGTATGAAATGTGCACTAATCTATAGGTGGAGGGAGGGCAAGAAATGAACACAGTAGTTTGACACTATACCCATTTAGCGCCCATTGGTTGTCACCTTTGCCCTTTGGGGTCGAATGACCCTTTTACAGGAATTGCCTATCAGATATCTTGCATATCTGATATTTACATTATAATTCATAAGAGTAGCAAAATTAGTTATGAATGAATAACAAAAATAATTCTATGGTTGAGGTCAACGCAACATGAGGAACTGCAAAGTATCACAGCATTCTATCACAGCATTCGGAAGGCAGAGAACCACTGCTCTAGTGAAATAGTAATAGGTTCACTTCCAGGGCCATGGGTTCTTGGCCAGATTTCCAGTAACAGGCTTGTGTTTTCTGCTGTGAAGCAAGTCTTTCATCCAACCAGAAAGCAAGAGGTTGTGTCACTAACATTTGTGCCACTGCTGCAAACGCAGGCATATCTGGCCTTGCTGGTCATTATACGTCACAGAATTCACAACCGGTAAGGCTGCTAGCATCTTTTTCCCCCTCATTGACCTACACTGTGATTGATGTTCTAGGACTATGAGAACTAGTCAGCAGAGAGGACACTTCCTGGTCACCATGATTTGTCCATGTCGTGGGACCAAAGTATGAGATGACTTCCGCGATAGGGTCTTACATCAAACTGTTGCGCACCAAACAGTCTGTATTGGGGGGTTCTCTTGGGTACCTCTAACCAAATATTGGAGGCACAGTACCCTCTATCTGGCACGGAGCTTTTAATTTGATAATCTATAGATTTGGGGATTAGCATAATCCTCTGTAGGAGAACCCTAATTAAGCATGTGCACACACACCCACTTCTGTGTGTGTGTGTGTGTGTGAACCATAACATAGGTTTCTATAACACTTCTTCAAACATCCTGTTAGCTATCCCCTCTCACTATCTCCCTCCTCATTATCTCTTTCCTTTCCCCTACATATCCCCTGTGTTCTACTGCACCCTATCCCTTAAGATTTTCTCCTTCTTCTGCCCCTGCCCCTGGTTTCCTGGATTTGACAGTTACTTCAAGTTAAATACACAAATCTAAAGATTCAAGACTAAGATCCACATGAGTGGAAACACACAATATTTGTCTTTCTGGGTCTCGGTTACCTCACTCACACATTTTTCTAGCTCTATCCGTTGTTGGAGCCTGTTTTTTTCTTTTTATTTAAAAAAAATTTATTTTTATTAAGTATACAGTGGTCTGCCTGCATATGTCCCTGCAGGCCAGAAGAGGGCACCATATCTCATTACAGATGGTTATGAGTCACCATATGGTTGCTGGCAATTGAACTCAGGACCTTTGGAAGTGTAGCCAGTGCTCTTAACCTCTGAACCATCTCTCCAGCCCCCCTGGAGCCTGTCTTAAAGTCATGTGGAGGCTGCTACAGTCCACTCACCTGCAAAGAGAATAATTCAGTTTCTCGTTATGTCCAAATAAAATTCCACTGTGTATAGGTAACACATCTTCTTTTTTAAAACTTTTATGTGTGAGTGTTTTGCCTGCATGGTTTTCTGTGTATCATTTGTGAGACCGGTGCCCTTAGAGCCCAGGAGAGGACACTGGATGCTCTACAACTAGAGTTACAGTTAGTTATAGGTGCTGGGAATTGAACCTAGGTCCTCTAAAAGAGCAGTCAGTGCTCCTAACTGCTGAACCATAGCTTCTGTCCTCTACCTTGTTCTCTGAAGAGTCGGATCAAGAAAAGAGGTTAAAAAAGACCAGAAATCCAAGCACTAGCTAACCAGGCAAAGGTGCAGGGCTCAGGCAGGCAGGAAACCATCTATTTTCTCTGGCCTTCCAATGATTCACTGTTAATTCCCTTCTGAATGGCTTTTCTAGACTTCCTACAGATTTGGTGCTTTTCATTTACACATTCAACCAACTTTTAGTGACTGCTACCTTTACCACACAGTCACTTGAATCTGGAAAAGAGAGTGAATGACACAATCCTCTGGGGACAAATGGGAGAATGGTGTGGTGGGGGCCTAGAAAAAAAATGGAATCTACCTGCCCCACCTCTGGATTTCCTCCAGTCTGGACAAGTCTGAATCTTGAAAATACTTTACTAAGGTATCACACCCAAAACCAGAGCCTGCAAGCTACCAGATTTTGGAAACATGAATATCAAGATGTGTTGATGGAGGCTGCTTGTTAATTTTCAAACCACCCAGACTTGTTTCCCAGCTGCCCAGACTCCCAAAATAACCACACAAAACTGTATTAATTAAATCACTGTTTGGCCTACTAGCTCTAGCTTCTTATTGGCTAGCTCTTATATCTTAATTTAACCCATTTCTATTAATCTGTGTATTGCTATGTGGCTCGCTGGCAAGGTTCCACCAGGTGGCGGGGCTACATGGCTTCTCCTGACTCCGCCTTCTTTCTCCCAGCATTCAGTTTAGTTTCCCCAGTGGCTCTATTCTGCTAAGCCACTGGCTGAAACAGATTTATTCATTAACTAATAAAAGCAAAACACAGACAGAAGGACTTCCCACACCAAAGATGCAAGACTATCTCGAGTCATTTTTCTTTTTCTTTTTTATTTCTATTTTTTAACAATCTTTTTTATTTTACATACCAATGCTAGTTCCCTATCCCTCCCCTTCTCCCATTCCCTCCACCTCCCTCTATTTCTCAGAAAGGGTGAGGCCTCCCATGGGGAGTCAACAAAGTCTATAACATCACTTGAGGCAGGACCAAGGCCCTCCTCCCTGTATCTAGGCTAAGCAAGGTATCCCTCCATAGGGAATGGGCTCCAAAATGCTAGTTCATGCACTAGGGATAAACACTGGTTCCATGGCTAATGGCCCCACAAACTGCCCAAGTCACACAACTGTCACCCACATTTAGAGGGTCTAGTTCAGTCCTATGCGGGTTCTTCAGCTGTCAGTGCAAGGTCAATGAGCTCCCACTAGCTTGGGTCAGCTGTTTCTGTGGGGTTCTAGTCATTTTTCAAAGCATATTTATTAGCTGACAGCACAACTCAAAGACAACAATGTCATTCTTCTGCAGGCCCTCCTAATTTTAGTTTTAGACAGGGTATTATGCAGCCCAGACTGACTGGGGATTTACTATGTAGCCAAGGATAACCGTGAATAGCTAATCTTCCTCTTCCTGCTTCTACTACCTAGTGCTGAGATGACAGGTACCTACTGCCAAACCCCCATTATATGATACTGGTGATAAGAGCCCAGGGCTCTATGCCTGCCAGGCAAGCATTCTTGAAGCCAAGCTGCCCTCCAAGCCTGGGATAGCCTCTTGCCTTGTCTCTTCCTGTGTTACAATACATAGTTTGGCAATATAAGCAAACTTCCAACGTACTTCCACCCCAGTGCTACCTAACTTGTTCTTATATAGTTCAGCACATGCTTTAATAACATAATCAAACTTTCTGATGCTGGACTGTCTCTTGGAATTGAAATAAGAAATAGAAATGAAAAAACTAATATACCCTGGGTCCAGTTTTATAATCTCAGTTAGTAGGGCTCTATTTAAGACTTCCCCAAGCCCCTTTCAGGGCCTTTCTGTGATCAACTTCTTTTGAAAATTCTCCTTTCGATGTATGCAGATCTTTCCTCCTAGGCTTCACCCAAGAGAATTCATCTTCCAGAATAAAAATAAGGGATCTTCTCATTCCTTACCCCTTATACCAACCCTCATTACCTTTTGCTATCTGGAAGCAGAATACTGAATGCCCATTCTGTGCCAACTGCAGTCTTCAGCACACTGGCACAACAGACCTTTACCTCTCTATTACAAAGTGCAAACACGTACTGAAATGTTAAACATTCTGTCAAAAACCAGACAGTAAATGACAGAGAGTTCAAGTTCTCTACCTCAAACGGTGAGGACCTTTTGGTCTTCACCTCCTACTCCAAAGGCCCACAACCTTCCTGGTCTTGTCTCCATGGTCTCCAAAGTTCCTTCCTGCTCTAGAATTGTGAGACATCACACTTGTCAGGGCTGACTGCTGACAGTTTAGCACAGAGAGTGCTGACTAGGGTAGGTTGCCTCTTAGTTAACAACCTCTCTAAGGGAAGACATTCCTGGAGTGGGAGGCAGCATGGAACCCCCCCTCAGGCATCTCCCCTGTGAAAGGTGAAGTGCAAATGTCGTGGGCTGCATCCTGCTTGCAGGTGGGATCAGTTCACTGACTCGATGTTTCAGTCATGACTGCACTCAGAGAAGAATTTGGAGTGGTAATATCAGATAAATATGTATTGTCTATGAAGCCACTATGCTTCATTTTTAGTAAGTTCCAGTGGATGACATCTTTCAGGTAAAATTTCTTAATAATTTAAAAAACTAAGAAAAGTTACGAGAATAGATATAAGTCATTTATAAAAAAAATGTGTTGAGACACCTTCGGGGCCAGAAACATATTTAGACTCCTCTCTTTAGGAGTGGATTAAACTGAGCTGACATAGAAACTGCTGTTGGTGAAACATACTGAATTTGAGTCCTATCAAGCCAATTGCCTATTAAAACAAAGAAACACACACAAACAAAAATAATCCTCAGAGGAACAGAATCCAAGTTTTTTTTTCATAATTACCAAGATGAAACTTGTATAGTTTTTGACATATCAAGAAAACTGTAAGTGTGACTAACTTTTCAGCAAAAGATGCTACGCATAACGAATTTCACAAGTTCAGGGGTAGGCAAGGTGGCACAGCAGAAAAAGGCACCACGAAAGCCTTTTGACTAGAGTTTGATCCCAGAAAGCCTTGTGAAGGCAAGAAGGAAAAAGCAACTCCACAAGGTTGTCTTCTGACCTCTACATGTGCCGCCGCCGCCACCACTCCAAACAATATGAAGAAATGCCTTTTCAATTTTTGAGGTGGTGTCTTACTATGCAGGCTGGCCTGGAATTCACTATGCAAACCATGTTGGCCTTGAACTCAGAGATCCGCTTCTGTCTCTAGAGTGCTGTGATTAAAGGTGTGAGGCACCATGCTCAGTCAAATAATGTTTTATAGGTCAGACTCATTTAAAGACTCTAAAGGTAGCTATTATAATTGTGCTCAAAGTTTGTAAAAATAAATAGGCTTATGAATTGCGAAAACAGAAATAGCAGAAAAATTTAAAAGAAATGGAAACTGAAAAGTACAAAATCTAAAATTTAGAAATATATATACTGGAGATTTAATACAGAATTAATTAAGTTAAGGGCAAACTTAAATATAGATCAATAAAAGTGATGTAATCTGAAGATTAGAAAGGGAAAAAAGAAACAGGAGGAGAGGGAGACGGGGTCATGTGGTTCTTGTAAAGAGCAGAACAGCACGTATCCATGTAATCAGGGATCCAGGGAAGCAGAAACACATAGTGAAAAGATAGCTGAAGAAATAATGGCCCCCAGCTGCCTGCATTTGATGAATGACATACATTCACATGTCCAGAAAGCTCAGCACAAGTAAACAAAAACAAAACAAAACAAAAAACCCCACCACACAAAACCCCAAGCAAAATAAATGTAAAAACTGTTGTGCCTAGTCAGTCATAATCAAGTTTCTAAAAGGAAGAGAGAGAGAGAGAGAGAGAGAGAGAGAGAACCTGGAGATCAACCAGAGGAAAGAAAAAGTAAAACAAAAAACATATGTAAATAACAATTTTCACTGATTCATGATTTGAAGCTAAGGCATCTGGCAAAGAGCAAAAAGCTTCCAAAAACATTAAAAGAAAAATGAGGAGAGAGGCAAAGAGATGGCTCAACTGTGGAGAGCACTTGCTGTTTTTGCAGAGGACCAGGATTCCGTTTCTAAGGCCCAGGCTCGCGAGAGCCTTTACCTTTGGCTCCAAGGGCTCTGAGCCCCTCTTCTGGCCTGCGTGGGCACCTGCACACAAGTGGTACATACGCATACTTAGGAACGTACACATAAAATAAAACATTTTTTTAAAAGGAAAAAAAAAGTCAAACCAGAGTTTGGTTTGTTGTCCCCCAACCACTGTGGACGTCTTTCTGGTGCCCAGGTGCGGGTCACAGAGTCAGAAGAAGGGGTGAGTAACCCACCTACCACCTGAACTGCCCCATTCCACAGAATTTGGTTTGAGTCAAAAACATCTAAGGGAAAAGATGAGCGGGAAATTCTCAAGATGCATGAAGGAAAGAAAAGCAATCAGGATTTGTCTCCTGGATGTCTGCACTCGAGAAAAAACAAGACGCACTCTGGACGCCATCAGTCCGTGCCTTTACAGAGAATGGAGAGCACTGGACATGTGAGTATGTAAGTTAGACAAGAGCTTCTTTTGACGTCAACATTTGCAAATACAGCAGCTTAAAGGAAAAGTAGCAGCCATGTCTTCTGCAGTTTGTAATGCAAAACAGACAGCATTAGCACAAAGGGCGGGACAGTGGAAAGCGGCCTATAAAATTACAAGGGTAAAAGTTTTTGTGGGTGGCAGAATACTAACTTTTAGTAGACTAAAAATTAAAGAGTATTCATTATAATCTCTAGGGCATTTCCTCTCAAAATATATAAGAAATGTAGCTGAAAAGATGAAGTAGATCGACTTTATTTTAACTTAAAGATTTGGGGCTAGCAGTGTAGCTCAGTGGTAATGTACCTAACTATCATGCATTAGGCTCTGGGTTTCATCCCTAACATCACACACAAATTAATTAAAGTCAAAAAAGGGTGGAGGTGCTAAGAAGGAACAAAAGGGAGGATAATGAGAGAAAATTGCTCACCCAAATCTAATAATCTCACTATCATATTAAATGTGAAGTGGTTAAAGACCCCCAGAAAGTCTCGGTTTGAAGGAGAAATGTGAGCAGACTTGGTGGTGTATACCTGTAACTCCAGCATGCTGGAGGCAGGGGTGTGAGGATCCCCTGAGCTCCAGGCCGGCTAGGGATACATCATAATGACAAAAATTTTGTGTCTAAAACCAAAAGAGCAAACTGAAAAAAAAAAATAAGTTAGATTTTTTTTTAAAGGTCAATATCACCTACATGCTCTAACACATTTTATTTGTATCCATTAGACATCAAAAAAATGCTTGTCATTATGATGTTATAAAAAGAAAAAAAAAGCTGAGTAGAAAGGAAAAGGAAATGCCCCTGAAGGGGCATTACAAGCAAAGGGCACATAACTTGGGACGGCGGGGAGGGGTCAGCACGAACATCAGGTAATAGACTTCAAGGATGATCCCACCCTAGAAAAGAGTCAGCAAATTTCCCAGTGCCACGATTTATAATTTAAGAAGATATAACACACACTGTGTATATGCCAATAATGAAACTTTCCATCAGCCAGAAATCAAAGGCACACATCTTTGATCCAAGAACTTGGAATGACTCAGAGGCAGGAGGACCTGTGACTTTACACCAACCTGGTCTACATAGCGATTCCACAGGATCCTGTGTCAAAAACAAAACAAAACTGACAACCATAACAATGAGGAGAATCTAGGGAGCAAGGCAGGCCGAACTCCAAGGACCGAGACATGCTAAGACCAACAAGGAAGCAACTGTGCTGTCCCGAAGATTCACAGTGGTCAATCAAGAAGATGGAAGGGGAAGGGGCTAGAGATGGTTCAGGCAGTCAAGAGCACCTGCTGCTTTGGCAGAAGACCCAGGTTTGGTTCCCAGCTCCTATATGGGAATTCACAAATACCCATAACCCCAGTTCTAGGGAACCTGTGACTCTTCTGAATTCTACAAGCATACAACATATACAAAGCAAGGAAACACTCATATATATAAAAAATAAGAACAAGTAATATATTTTTAAAAGATGAAAATCACTGTTTCATATTCCTGTTGCTTATATAAATGAAGATCACAAAATTAGCAACATGGAGGCCATGGGTGGCCTTGAATAGGGTCAATTTTAGGACTAGAAAATTGTTTGGATAGGCTGTGCTATCAAGAAAGAAATGGGAGTGTAGGTGGAAAATGATTCTCTCTCTCTCCCTCCCTCCTTCCCTCCCTCCTTCCCTCCCTCCCTCCGTGTGCGCGAGCTTGCGCGCGTGCGTGCATGTGCACATCTTTGTTTTAATGCAGAAGAGCAGGCTGCTTTCATCTGATGGGGAAGATCCCGAGGGCAAAGTGAACTGCAGAAGGGGAGAGCAGCATGCAGACAGCTTTGACCAACATCAGGTTTGCTTCCTAAATCCTTGGCTCACTACCCACAGTTGCCCATTTAAATGATCTCTGCAGCTCTAAAGTCACCGCTGCCAGCAACTGAACAGCGCCTGAATCATTAATAACGAAGAGATTATTTGCCATTTTGCTAGGTTGATTATTAGTATAAATAATTACAGAAGCAATTGAAAAAAAGACAGATGCCTTAGGGGATGGAGCCAGTGCCCCAGAAATTCTGCCCCCTTTTGTTTCTTCTTCTCTACTTTGCCCCAAGGGAGCCTGTTTTGCTACTTTTGGGGCCACTTGCTCAAAAATGTTTTTCTTGACTCAGATTCAACTTCATATAATGCCCTTGTGTGTGCATACAACTTAATGCCTTGAATTACTCAAAGTGTGCATCTATGGGACGGGTCCCTCACAAGAATGTGTGGGGTGGAATTTTCTCCTGAGGCTGCTACCACTGTCTCTTGGCAAGAACACTGCAGACAACAAACTAATCAAAGACTTAAAAACACACACTGTTAAGCAATTTAGACCCAGGCTCTGAGGGTTAATGCAAAGTCATAATGGGTAAAAGCAGGAAAAACAGTGCACCATAGAGAATTTTGTGGTCAGAGTCAAGAATCATGAAATGCTTTTTTATTAGTGTTAATTACTTTGCTCCCTTAACCAAAGATATTAACAATGCATTAGATTTCCTGCCAAGTTCCATGATGTGCACAAATAAGATATGACTCTCAAGAAAATCTTATTAGCAAAAACAGATAGCAAGAACCTATGGGCTCTAGTTTTCTTAAAGGAAAAGTGATAGAGAATGTATGGCAGGATTTTAGACAGGAGTGTGTGTGTGTGTGTGTGTGTGTGTGTGTGGTGTTTGCACTTGCACATGTCTGCATATGTGTGTGCAAACATCATTGTGCCCTAAATATAAAGTAGCTCTTCTTCTAAAGATTCTGAGTTAAAACTGAGAGCAAAGGAGCTGGGGATATAGCTCAGTTGGTGAAGTGCTTGTGCAGTGTCCATTGGAGCCCTGGATTCCACTCCTAGTACTGCCTAACACTGAGTGTAGGGACATACTCCTGTGACCCCAGCACTCAGGCGGCAAAGGCAAAGGCATCATTAGTTCAAAGTCATCCTCAGTTACATAGCACATTTGTAACTCCATTTCCAGGGCATCTGGTACCCTCTTCTGGCCTCAAAGCACACATGTTGTACACAGAAAAACACTCATGCACATAAAATACTTGTTTAAAAGTTCTTTTAAATATACTCAGGGCCTAGAGAAATGACTCAGTAGTTAAGAATGAGTACTGCTTCCACATCAGACCTAAGCTTGGTTCCCAGCACCCGTGTCAGGTAGCTCCAAACTACCTATAACTCCAGCTGAATGGAACATGATGCCCCTGGCTTCCATGGACACTACATGGTTGCCTGCTTGCTCGCTCTCCCTCTCCCTCATACATACATGCAAGAAATTAAATAATAACTATTGTGGAATAATCTTTTTGTAAACTGTAAAGATGTGTCCCCCTGATTAGTTTAATAAAAGCTGAAGGACCAATAGCTAGGCAGGAATTCAGGACAGAGAGGAGGTTGGGAAGGGGAAGGTGGAGGGAGATGCCAGGACAGACACAGAGTCAGCAGTATGGATAAGACAGAGATGAGGTAATAAAGCCACAAAGCAGAATATAAATAAATAGAAATGGCTTAAGCTATAAGAGCTAGTTAGAAGTGTAAGCTACCAGCCAAGCTTTCATAATTAACAATAAGTGTCCATTTAATTATTGAAGAGCTGATGGTCCCAATGAAAAGTCCAGCTACAAATGGTGTCCAACATGGGGACACACATTTCCACATAAGACCTGAAAAAGCATAAACAAAGCAAACACAAAAAATGGAGTCAAATGAAGCTTCCTACTCCTGCAGTCTCTCAGGTGGTCAGCGGTACAGAGACACATCTCCTGGCCACTGCCTGCAGGCTCGAGTCACCAATGCACAGCGGTTTAAAGTTTTGCTCATGCAGACAGAAGAGATTGCAGATAGGCAGTAAAGCAAGGCTCAGATAAACAAAAAAACAAACAAACAGATAGATAGATAGATAGGTAAATTAGCAAAACTCTAAACCGGTTACAGTGTGTTTAGCAATGTGCTTAGGCTTAAGAAAAAGGATATAGACAGTCATTAAAAAAAACTCAATAGTTTAAAGATAATAAAGTAGACTCTTCAAGTATTTTTTTAAAGAATAAGTATTTTTTTAAAGAATAAGCCATATAAGGATGGGAAATACAGGGAGTGTGGACCTTATATGGTGCTTTGCTAATTTTGAATTCTTTGAATGCTAATGGACAGACAACAGTTGCTGAGAGACACTGGATTGTGGAAGGGACTGCTGAATTAAACCAACCTATATCCATTAGAAATGCCTTATCTTTACAATAAAAGGTAAAATGCACTACATTGGGGAAGAGTTTATGCTTTTGTTTCCATGGGAAATGAAAGGTTGTGGTTTCCTTCAAGGTTAATAGAGATCAGATTTGACTGGTGGAAATCTCCTGAGGATCTTGGCTGCAGACATGGGGAGAGGAAGCCAAGAAAGACTACAGGACAGGTGACAAGTAAGCTGATCCCTCTGCATGGGAACAGCTCAGAAATGAGATGAGACATGATAAGTCTTGTTGGCTACAGAGTCCTCATGACTTATTACAGGCCATCCTTTCATATGGCATGGATAGAGATGTATATTACAGTTTGGTTATGCAGTCCAAATAAACTGATAAAGTTGGCAGATGCCTTTTACCTGCTCAAACATAAAACAAAAAAAAATCATCTTTGACTGACTTGTGCACACCACACATTCCATACTTGTGGTAATGCAGATATGTATGTTACCTTTGAAAGTTTGTGTGTTTTCAGAGATAGGAGACCAGACAGCAATGAAATGGGTGACCCAGGTGATCCAGCATCTCAGAATGCTTCTATTGCAGTTTCCTCAGAGTTCTATATTCAGAACAGCGTCAAGGCTGCTGGCTGAGATAGTTCAGCCTCACACAATACTCCAGCCAGACTTCCAATAAGCCCCTCATTTTCCTATCATACCAAGACAAAACAGCTAGCTCTCCCAGGACTTGACCATTATCTTAATTTCTTCTGGATCCCCAAAAGATGTAATTGCCCCCAGACAACAAGAAGCAGTCTTGAAAACATGATGCTCACATTCCTAAGATGTGGGGCAGATGGTTTTGGATGTTTATCATTGTAAGGGGGTTGGTTACAAGTTGTTATTGGTCATGGTCAGGAAAAAAGCTGGACAAAGGAGATTAGATTCAGGGATCTCTTTCTGAAGGGAAAAAGTGGGGAGTATAGTATAGACATGATGGGATAAAAAGGTGGATTTTTGAATCTACTTTTGAATAACCACGAGTCTCAAATATTTTATATTGATATGGATTTTTATATATGAGTATGAATTTCAGGATATTTTGTTATACTGTATATATGCTTCTATCTCTTGTTTAAGATACTGTACTTATACAGTTCGTTTAAAATGTAATGTAAAGTTTCAGTCCTTGAAAGTCATTTAGGATAATAAAGAAATATAGTATAAAAGTTATCTATAACAATTAAACTTGTATTCATGTTAGGTATGTTTTCAAGGTCATACAAATATATGTTTTAGATAGGTGATCCTTAAACACTTCAAAGACCTACAGAATATGTCATCTAAATGTTTTAAAAACATAAGACTTTTCATGAATATGAGACATCTGCTTCTAGTAACACCAATCTACTTCAGAGAAGACAATGGGCATTGAAGAACTTCCATATAGAATTTACCTTCTTTGTGGCAAAAGCTAGTTACTGGGCAAGAAACTGCTCTTGGCTTGACTGCTGACAGTATGTTGTCCAAATTGGAAAAGTGGAACACCAAAGAAAGCAAATGCTGAACTTTGCCAAGACAAGTTGGGACAGTTCTTCAAAAATTTCCTGTTTCACAGAAAAGTCTGTCAAATATTCCAGGCCCATAGGTCAAATATTGAAGCCCACACATTGCAGAGGAACCTTGGTTGACTGTCCAGGTAGCCAGCTGTTTGTGTAATATCTATAGTTTTGGAAGTTGCTTACTTTGCACTTCCTGTTTACTCAAGTAATATTTCTTATCATTTTTTGAGTTTTGGAGGGAGATTAAAGATTAGCTAGTTATAGTTTTATAGTCTCCCTTGTTACAAAATTCAAAAAAGAAACTTACATAAGAGACATAAAGTTTGTAAGGTTGAGAAGCATAAAAGCTAAATTATCTTAAAAAATGCTTTCAGGTCTAAAAAGATAGTTTTAAGATGGTAATACAAATCATAATAGAAAATGGTTTAGGTATAAAACTTTAAATTCATCAAGATAAGATAGATAATAGAGAATTTTCTCCAAATATGCCAAATATAAATGGACTGGACGTTGTGAATGTAATTCTTATTTGATAATTTCTCTTATTATAGATAGCTTCATTTGTTAATATCTTTCATTTCTATTTAGATAACACTTGATAATTGTTCTTATTATATATATATAGTTTACTATGTTAACGTCAAAACCTTTTCCTTTTTATTTTGACACAAAGGGAAAATGTTGTGGAATAATCTTTTTGTACACTGCGAAGATGTGCCACCCTGATTGGTCCTACAGATAGAACTCTGGCTGTAAGACTTGGCAGCAAGCACTTTCACCTTTAGAGCTTTAAAAAGTGACTCAAAATCCTAGCACTTAGGAGGTAAAGGTAGGCGGATCTCAGTGAGATCAAGGCTAGCCTGGTATACAAAGTGAGTTCCAGGACAGACAGAACTATTGCACAGAGAAACGCTGTCTCAGAAAACCAAAAACCAAACAACAACAACAACATAAAAGAAAGAAAGAAACAAACAAAATCAACAAAAAAACCCAAAAAAGCCCTGACTTAAAGGACAAGTTGAAACATGGGAGAAAATATAAACTCTAAATACACAAGGTACAGCCAGTATAGCTATATTAAAATGAAGTAAAAATTTAAATCTGATCAGTTAGAATCTCTGGACACATTTCAGGTGATATAGAGTCACATGTGGCTAATGGATGGTTGACCAAATAGATAGCATGGATATGCAGTATCTTTATCTTCTCAGAGTCTTCTCTTTGGATGTGACTGGTTTAGAATACATAGTACCGAGTTTACAACTTAACAAATCATGCCAAAAAGGTATAAGTGGACTAGCAACAACAACAACCAACTACCAAAAGGGGACACAGCACTTGCCTAGCATGCATGAGATCAAAATGAAAACAATCATAAGCATACACTGTAAACAAGCAAAAGTTCTCTTCAACTAACTTCTCAGATACCCTTTCTAGATACCTCAACTTGGCAAAAGATTAAAAAAAAATACCTAGTATTGAATAAGACGTACCTCAGTAAATCTGCAACTCTGTCCTAGGAAAGTAACCCAAGGCCACCACTGTGAGGACAGCTTGTCATTCTCCAGGCATCCTCAACACGGGGCTTGCTAAGTGGCCATCCAGTAAAGCCCAAGAGTCCCTCCTCCCTGCCTCCACCCAGGGCTGGGAACCATGTGGAGACACAGACACAACACATGGTCTTAACTTCTAGCACTGGAATGGCGGCAGGAACACATCCTTGGGATTAAAGAAATTTAGCCTATCCAAACTGTATGGAATTGTCAACAAAAACGATCAGTATAACAGAAACCATCCAAAAAGACCCATTGTAAAGTAGATCCATAAATGAGAAGCTCTGTAATACCATAGAATTAGAGATTATAATGAACCCAGCTGTAGATGTCATCAGTGCTCCTAAAAAACAGAGGAAGCAAAGGCAGCAAGACACATGAACAGAAACAATACACTTAGAATTCGTGTCAAGAACAAAAGCAGAAAAACTAAAAATTAATTTGGGGGCATGCATGATAGTTTTATGAAAACGTGACATAAACTAGAGTCAGCAAGGAGGGAGCCTCAAGTGAGAAAATGCTTCCAGAAGATCTGGCTGAAGCCAGGCATGCTGGCACACACCTTCACTACTACCAGCACTTGGGAGGCAGAGGCAAGCAGATCTCTGTGAGTCTGAGGCCAACCTGGTCTACAGGACAAGTTCCTGGAGAGCCAGGGCTACATAGAGTAACCCTGTCTCAGAAAACAAACAAACCACCCCACCACCACAGAAAGAAAGAGAAAAGAGAGAGAGAGAGAGAGAGAGAGAGAGAGAGAAAGAAAGAAAGAAAAAGAAAGAAAGAANNNAGAAAGAAAGAAAAAGAAAGAAAGAAAAAAGTAGATCCTGCTGAAAGAAATTTTCTTAATGAGTGATCTATGGGGAAGGGCCCAATCCATTGTGGGTGGTTCTGGATTGGTGGTCTTGAGTTCTATGAGAAGGCAGGTTGAGAAAGCCATGAGGAACAAGCCAATAAGCAGCATCCCTCCATGACTTCTGCATCTGCTCCTGCCTCCACGTTTGAGTTTCTGTTCTGATTTCTTTCAATGATGAGCTGCTATCTGAAAGTGTAAGCCAAATAAACCCTTCTGTCCCCAACTTGTTTTTTGTTCATGGTGTTTTGCTTCATCAACAGAAACTCTAAGACGGGGGTAATATGTATATGACAAACCAAAACATCAAACAAAGCAAGGGAATGACTGATATAGCAGGGTATAGTGGTGTACCCCTTTAATCCCAATGATGGGAGGCAGAGGCAGGCAGATCTCTGTGAGTTTGAGGCCAGCCTGGTCTACA
>LOJH01001612.1:48849-61329 GCA_001685095.1 Ellobius talpinus
AGACAGACAGACAGACAGACAGACAGACAGACAGACAGAGTAACAAATGAATGCAGTTCCTCCTACGGATTGTCTGATAGAAGGGGGAAAATCAAACATATCGCTTCTCATATTCTCTCCTTCCTTCCTCCCTCCAAAGCCTAGCTACAGCCTTGACCTTCCATGGTTCTAATTCCAGAGTCTACTGATCCCTAGTCTTAACTCACAGCCACCCCCGCCCCCCCAACTCTTCTATTTAATTAAGCTTAACAGATGGCAAGAGAGTTCGTTTGTTGGAAGAGGAACAATTACAAGGGTGTTTAATAAGACGATCAGTCCAGACAGTGGGCCCCACCTTCGCTCCACTAGCTGCCTTGCCAAATTTTAACAAGACATTTAAATGAAAGCTACAGCACAATGCCACAGGGAAGAAATAAATACCCCACCAAACCTAATGAGATGCTGTGGCTCTCCTTCCCTGGTCTTTGCTAAGGGCTGTGTTTTCACTGCAAACCTTAGTCCCATGCTGTTTTATGGGTCTCTGTGGCCAGTCCATATGCCTGACAGCTCACTAATGGCTTCATCCGGCTCTGGATCTGTTGCTGTGATTCTGGGGATGGTGGACAAAGAACAGGAAAATAAAGACTAACATTGTTATCTCCACAAGCAGAGCACCAGGAACCACTGAAGCCCCAGTATACCAGTTAAAAAAATTCCAAAATCACTGGGAAATGAATCAGGAGTGACTCAACTGAGTGCTTTGGGGGGAATGGAGTGTAGGTGTGCTCCAGGAATAATCTTTCCCAGATTCGGGTCCCTTCAGCCCGGGATCAGACAGTGTCTGATTTTGGCCAGACTGTTTGACATCACAGTCACACACCTGGAAGGCCCAGGAGAAAGGCTGTTCTTCGAGGAGGCTGATCATTCTGAGCCCTAAGGTCACAAGATCGCTGCTGCAAAAACAGTCGCTTCTTTAATCCCTGAACGTGCTCATTTTGAACACGTGACTCGAAAAAGTTTGCTGAGTGTATTGGGAAGGCTAACCCCTAAAATAAAACTTTAAAGTCCACGAAATACACAAGGGCCAAATCCGAAACAAGGCCTGCGGCTGTCAAAAGCATGTTTATAATAACTTGTGTTACTGTATCTTTAAAATAGCACTTAAATAAGTAATATCATTCCGTGTGTGGGGGTGTGCTATGGACAATGTTATGGTCTAGATGACAAGGGACTGGAGAGCCTTCAGCTATTTTACAGCACATAATTTCAAAACATACACAATGTTTACCACAGCCCTTCAGAGTGACAACAACAGGAACGGAAACTGGTCGGGACCTCCAATTCTGACTCTTGTCCTTTGCCAGAAGCCAAAAATTCCTTATTTCTCTCCTGGCTAGAAGTAAAGAATGCCAGAAGGGTTCTGCTCTGACTTCTTGTTACCTTTCTTCTCCCTTTACGTCCCCTAGATGAAAACCATTGCCTGGAAGCTCTACACAAGAACATGATCAAGTCTGAGAGGCACTTGGACATCCTATGGGTGGGGTGACCAGACTGATCAATCCACCTCTCTCTGTCTCATCCCAGCTTCTGCCAAAAGTCTCATCAAAAACCCCTAGACTAGCAACTTTCTGGCAGCCCATCTCTTGGGACTCAGTCTAAGCAGGACCTCTGCTTCTTGTCTCTTTAGTGTTCACCCATAATCTCACAGTAAAATCCCATTCTAAATGCTCCCTCTTATTGTCTGGGAAAGTCATTCTAGGACCTTGGGGAGACAAAGGACTGGGAAGCCATTGTCTTTGGGTGGCTCTGCTAGCTTGCTTTGTCCACTATTCTAGCCCTCTGAATGATGCTCACTGCGGCTGAGAGAGAAATCTTCTGCCATTCAAGGGGTCCCAGCTTTGCCTGTATTGTTCCCTCGTTTTATAGATGAAGAAAGTAAGGTCTTGAGGTTTAATTCGCCTCAAATTGACCATTAGGAAACGTGCGGTCAAATCCAGCTGCAAAGCAAGACTTATTCCAAAGTGCATATAAAAAGAGACGGCTTGTGTAAAACTGAGGCACAATCAAATTAGAGTAGGGCTCGCCTGTGACCGGCGAATTTACATACATTTTCTTCCCTCCCCCTTCTCCTCTCATATTTCCTTTGTAACAAAGAAAAAATACACACTTTGTTTTTCAAAGACAAGCCAAACTTAGAGTAGGGTATGCATTCAGAGATTCAACCAGAACCCACAAAAAAAGTTCATCTTCACTAGATCATCGCAGTTAAGAGCATGCATGGGAGAAAATAAAAAATGGGGGTTCACACTTGACCCCTTGCCATAAAAACTCGATCCTAACACCACAGTGCCTGGCAGGAGCCAGACAAAGCTGCTGTCATTTCCTAACAAAGGGGAAGGCCTAGTGACTAAAAACTGTTGGAGAAAGAAACTCTCGTGCTGGAAAATTTAAAACACAAGTAAGGGGGGGGCAGCAGATGGCCTTGTGCAAATCAATTACACCCCAGGTACAGCCCCGCAGACTGACTGCTTTCTTGAAAAGTTGCTATAAGCAATGAGAATGGCTAATGCCTGAATGAGGCTCACAGTAGTCAGGGGCTAGCACCTAGCATAAATGAACACTTCTAGCTCAGGATGCAAACGAACTGGGAACGCACTCAGAATATTTTGTCTATGCTGTGCTCACCACCATGCCGACCTTTCTACTACCATCCGCCTATCCTACTGTGCTTAATCTTCTCAAAACATGAGAAATACTGTCTTGCTGGCAGCTATTCCATGCTAGTTGTAAAGCAAAAACCGTCTTTGGAGCTATCTACCCACTTAAGCCCACATACCCTCGGTAGAATGGGGAGGTGATGGGGATTGTTCCCTTCTGTATTATTCCTGTAGCTGAGTTAACAGTTAAAGAAATACTCTTCCTGTAGAAAACTTCAATCTACTTAAAGGAAGAAAGAAATCTGTTGGGCTGCCCAGGGAAAACCAATGTTGTTTATATTTTACTTCATTTCCTTCCAGGCTTCTTGAGTGTCTAGCTCCAAAGTTAATTCTCTAGAAATTAGTTTAGGCCATGACTCCTGGCCACACTATAGTACACATACATGGTAAGCATAAATGATTCGTGTCCCTGGTAATCTAACTTATTAAACCACACAGATGGTTATTGTATTTTGGTTGTTTGCTCAACCAGCTAGCAAAAAGAAGTTATCATTGTCATTAAAAAAAAAATTAATCCCTTATTGTCTTAAAAATCTGTAAACTCTCTGAGCAATCTAACAACATAGTCTTTGAACCTCAATTTCTTTTTCTTCTGGTACCTTTAAGCTCAGTTCCAAGTGTGTGTGTGTGTGTGTGTGTGTGTGTGTGTGTGCACCACCACCACCACCACCTCCACCTCCACCATCATGGTAGACCACACAAATGGTCAATTCCTTGGTCTGATGCCTTTCACGTTCATACCCTTCAAACCAACAAGAACTCTGAATAGTAAAATATGTGGGTGAGTCACAAGTTGGTGGTAAGTGTCACCTTCACAAAGGGCTGCCTGTTTAGGGCCACTCAAAGGGAATTACAGGGAAAGAGAAAACATCAGGCACTCTGACTTAGCAGGGAAACTAGAAAGCAGTCTCAGCCAGCAAAATTTCTAGTTGTGATCCCTTGATTTCCTGTTGGAGTATGCAAAACCAAGAGGGCTGGTGGGTGAACAGCCCTGAGAACAAAGGGGACAGAACAAGCTGGAAAACACTTCCTTAAGTTCAGTAAAGGTTCCCAGGGGTCCCTGGGCTTGTTGTTGTTGTTATTTGGGCTTTCATAGGGAATAAAGGAGAGCAAATCAAGTCCACGTGTTGGATAGATTCAGCCTGCGGCCAGTGTAACTTGCTTGTAATATTCATGACAATATGCATGGCAGCCCAGCCACCTGGAGATGGGAAGTAGAGTTGCCCAAATGCTCTGCAAAGGTGCCAGCACCCACTCCCCTCACCCAGCCAGACCCCTACAGCTCCATTTTGCTTCACCTTGAAAGGCGAGGGTATTTAATAACCACACATTTATTCTTGAGGGTAGCATTTTAATAGTTCATAAACCTTCCATTTTCTGTATGTGAAAAACCAAACCAAACCATAAATGCATAGATTTCCATAAAGGATAATGGGAATGGCAAACTGAAGTGCTTAACCTTCCAGATTTAGATGCTGGTGTTTAACCAAATCCTAGCCAACCAAGTCCTTTTTGAAGAGTCAGAAGTCATTGGATGGGGGATGGAGGATGGGGGTGCCCTGTGCTGTCAAGGAACTCAAACCCTCACTGTGAGGGGAATTTAATTTAAAGGAGGTGGGGGAAGGAGGAGAAGGGAGCAATGCCACACAGACTGCTTGGCTGTGTGCTGTTGGAGTTCACAGAGGGGAAGATCACTGAAGAGAACCAATGGGGGCTTGACTTTGGTATGGGATTTAAATAGGAAAAGAGGAAAAGAGCTTAAGAAAAAAGTAATTTCCGAGCATTTGCTGAGAAGGTCTGTCACACAGAAGGAATCACTAAAGTATCTACTAAGCCCCACTTTCAGACTGGGAGCTGTCTCTGACCCTAGGGGAGCATCCCTTCTGTGTGGTGTCTACATTTCAGGCCACTGGGCCTCAGGAAAACCCTTCTAAAGGACCCGATCATCGTGGGCCTTTATTCAAAGAACAGGTCAGTACTTCTGCCCTGGGAAGGGTTATATTCTAGAAAGAGGCCCAGAACCAGCGATGACCAAAGACACATATGGTAACAAAAGCCTCGTTTCACAGGGCGGAACTGAACATGAAACCAAACAGAAAAGACAGACTGGAAGGTTGAAAGTCAGGAAGAAGAGCTAGAAATTATGCAAAAGAATGGGCACTTAGTGAGGTTTTTGAGTGGAGAATCGAACCAATGTGTATTTGCCAAGAAATAAAGAGCTGTAAAAAGGATTTTAACTGGGGAGGGAAATGGTGAAATGGGTGTTTTAAGAATCTTTACAGTCCACATGCTTAGCCAGAGACCCACTTCCTGAAGCCGATATTGAGACTTCTCATAAACACAGTATACATGTGGTCCATTTAGAAACCCAAGGGTTAGCACCCCAGGGCCTTCGACAGCTCCAGGACTCCAGTGATCTGAATCATCGGTTAGTGAGCTTCAAGACATAGATCTGCAACTTCCCAAGTGCCTCGTCTCCTCTGTAAGGTTATACGGCCCTCTATGGAACCTGCCTTATTAGTTTTGCTGTCCTGACAGTGCTTGCAAGAGGTTGCGTTGTGGAAAGAGACTAAGAAACAGTGTTTTTAAAAAATGTTTCAAATAACAGAAAACTGTTGGAATTTAAGCAAAGTTGCAATATTGCATTCTGACATGAATATGAGATTTCTTTTCATTTAAAAAGCCATTTATTTATTACCTATCTATCTATTTATGTGTGTGCATGCACATATGTGGAAGTCAGAGTTGGCCAACTTGTTAGGGTTGGTTCTCACCTCCCACCATGTGGGTTCTGGAAATTAAACTCAAGTCCTTTAGCCACTGAGCCATCTTGCCAGCCCTGAATACTGTATTATTTATGTATTTTTTCAAATGTCCATTAATTTAGTATCCAAAAAGAAAATTCTTACATATGTGATTCTGATACATATGTTCTGTAAATAGATGCTTTAGGCTGACCATGGTGGTCCAAGAAGCAAACTCAACACTCAGAACGATGCAGCAGGATAATGAGTTCCGGTTAAGTCTAGGCTACATAGGTGAGACCCTGTCTCAAAGGAAGGCTAAATAGATGCTCTTCCAACACAATCATCCTGCAAAACTCACAGAAATCCTAAAGAACAGTGACATCGTGTGGCTCTATCCATAGTAGTCCTATGGTCAGGACAGTCACTCTGCCCCCACTTGTCTGAGCTCCAGGGACTGGTGGTGCATATCTGCAATTCCAGCACCTTCAAGGCTGAAGCAGGAAGATAGAGTTCGAGGCCACCTGGCCTACACAGTGAGACCATCTCAAGAAACTAGTTACATTGAGAAGCTGAGTTAGATTCTACAAAACACTAGGAGTCTAAAATGGCCACTCTACAGCTACACTGGAATTTTATTGAAATTCCAGCTGAGACGTGTGAGCCCAGTCTTCCTGTCATGAAAATCTTTCAGGAAATGCCACTTGCTTATGAATTCTGCACCACTACCACCCCACTGCCTGTACTGGAGTAAACCCAGGAACATGAGCACACTAGGCAAGTGCTCTAACCACTGAGCACATTTCCTACCCTTCATTTCTAATTTTTTAAAAGATTTATTTTTATTTTCTGTGTATGTGTGTTTTGCCTGCGTATAAGTATGTGCGCCACATATGTTCTTGGTACCCAAGGAGTTGAGAAGAGGGTGGCAGATTCCCTGGGACTGGAGTTACCATGTAGGTACTAGAAATCAAACCAGGGTCCTCTGAGAGAGCAGCCAGTGCTCTTAACCCCTGAGCTATCTCTCCAGGCTAGACCTTCACTTTTTGAGACGGATCTCACCATCGAACTCAAGACTAGCCTTGAACTCCAAAACCTGCACCCTCTGCCTCCAAGTGTTGGAGCTATAGGTATGTCCCAATACACCTGGCTTTAATTGATTTAAAAAAATATAAATACATCTCTGCACTTCACTTCAAGGGGAGTGGTCAGGTATGGATGCAATTAAGTTTTTAAGATGAAGATCTGAACAGAAAATAATTCTCACAAATATTGAGTTTAAATGTGAAACTTTAAGACAAGATTCCAAAGCAGTTAGCCATCATAGAATTAATGTGATGCCAATGATTACATAGATGCCTCCTATGCTCCTTCCCTCCACCCCACCCCGTGTTTTGTTCTTCAGACTCCCATAGCCAGGGTAGGTGTCACGCACAACAAATATCATAGTAACTGCTCTTGCCTGTCCCAGCTCTATGCTACAATTGTTGGCTGTAATTATTAATTAACATCTTGGCTGAATGATGGCTCCCTGGGCTTGAATTTATAATATAATTTTAATGAATAAATAAATTATGGGTAGAACATTTCTTCCAGATTGTAGGGTTCAAAACAGAGGTGGAAAGGGAGTGGAGGGATTCTGTGGTGGCCCCCTAGAAATCAGTGGTCACGGACCATTCAGATCTGCCTGGTTCCACGTTAATAAAGTAGATGTGAGGTTGGCTCCTACCTACAGGGACTGATGGATTTATCTCTTACATATGGTAGGAGCTCAATAAATAGTAACTTTTAAAAGTCCTTTAAAGCCGGGCAGTGGAGCACTCAGGAGGCAGGGGCAGGTAGATCTCTGTGAGTTGAGTTCAAGGCCAGCCTGGTCTACAGAGATAGTTCTAGGACAGGCTCCAAAGCTACAGAGAAACCCTGTT
Organism: Ellobius talpinus; assembly: GCA_001685095.1. Classification (NCBI taxonomy): domain Eukaryota; kingdom Metazoa; phylum Chordata; class Mammalia; order Rodentia; family Cricetidae; genus Ellobius; species Ellobius talpinus. The sequence continues at coordinate 56,215 of LOJH01001612.1, forward strand.
TCGAAAAACCAAAAAGTCTTTTAAAAGGAATCCTTCCTACTGGTGGTGGCACACCTTTAATCCCAGCACTGGGGAGGCAGAGGCAGGCAAGATCTCTGTAAGTTCGAGGCCACCCCCCCCAAAAAAAGTCATTTGAGACTACCTGGGTCCCAAACCCAGCATTAGAAACTTTCCCAAACTAACATAGCTGAAGCTTTCCAAAGAGACAAAGCACTTAATAAAATCACATTTTTAATACAGGGCTTAGGTGACACCATCAACTCCAAAGGTGACACCATCAACTCCAAAGGTCTTTAGAAGGTTGGCTCTAGTCCCAGCAAACCACCTTCTTTCCTTTGTTCAGAAACCTGCTTGTAGTTGGGGCCCTCTAAGTGATTTCCACACCTTGACAGTTAAGTACCTGGAAGAGAGTAGTTGACTACAAAACAACTCAGCCTCTGGTTTTGCCTAACCCAAAGCTTTGGACACTAAGAGGTCAGGGAAGTACACTGCCTTTGGGTCATATGCTCTGGAGGGGTTGGTCCCTCCCAAGCTAGTGCTCTCAATAAACAAGGCTCCTGCCCTGGTCCTGAGCAAATGGTCCTCCCACAGTCCCCCCTGCATGAAGTCCAGCTAGGTAGAGTACTGGTGGTGGGAGAAGAGATTCTTCTTATTCCACCCGACTCCACCCCAACCATCTCTTTAGTAAGCAGCATCCTTGGCAGGAGGCATCTGAGCTGCCCGAGGTGACTTCCCATGTCCACCCAAGCAGATCTCCACCTGGCACTACTGCCACTAGAGCTTCACTTTCACGTTTTATTGCACAGATTTCTTCACGAGCATTAGCAGTGACCCTGAGAGAGGGGCAAAACCAATTCCTGCTCACCCACACAGGCTGTCTAACACGGGAAATGAGATCTGGGCTTTGGAGTAAACCAGACTGCAACTATCTCAGAGTAAATTATGTAAACTCTGTGCAGGTTGCAAGGTGCAGGCCTCCCAACCCAAAAAAGTGGGGCAGGATAGTCAGAGTAGTCTCCTAGGTGTACTACTTGCATTATGGGATCCACTGCCTAGATCAGAGAGGGTCCAGCTAATCGTGGCAATATGAAGGTTGTTGTTAGTGTCTCTGATTAGTCAGCATCTGGCACAATCACTGATAGATATATTGAATAAATGTTTAATGAATAAGATGTGGTATGACTTTTATTTGACATAGAAGGAAGATATGTGAAAGTATATGAAGTCACCAATCAGACAGAACCCAATATTTCCCTAGCTTTCAGTCTGCCACTACTCAATTTTATACCAAGCGAATTTATTTCTCATGTAATTTAAAAAACCTGGTTTTACTGTGTACCAAATTCAAAACAAAACCATATTTATTTACTCCACAATGCCAGTTGGAACAGGAAGGGAAATTATCTAAAACTCCTGAACAAGGAGAAACCAGAACATCAAATTATTCTCCTCACCAAGTAAATATTGAATTTGGCATGAGTTCTTGGAAAGGAGAACGGTATGGCAGAGTAAGCGTAGGTTCTGGAAGCCAGGAGGCTAGACTCTGGCTCCTGGTATGCACTTATTGTGCCATTTAAGACACATGCTTAAATGCCCAACAGCTCCGTTTCCCTTTCTATTGGAAAGGCTTCCCGGTATAGGAGGACTCTTGAGGGTTTAGCAGACACATTGCTTAGGACCACTCCTCCAGACTTGTGGACTGACGTCTACAGAGATGGGAGCCATAGATCAGCATTTTATACAACCAAACCCAAGATTTGCTTTTTACCTGAGTCTGACAACTACCAGTCTATATAGCTGTTATTGAACTAACTTCCAGACACATTCTTTGGGAAGTGACTGCTAAAGGGACCAAAGTTTCTTTTTATGTTGTCAAAGCACTACACAATTAGATCATTTGCACAAACCTGAAAATGTAGTAAACCTGTCAAGCCCACTTTAAATGGGTGAAAACTATTTCAATATCTACCTTTTTGCTGTTGTTGTGAAGGCTTAGTTATCACTGGAGAATGTGGCGTGAACACACAGACCCCCCAAGCACTGCACACAACATCTGTGTTGGTTTTCTGTCACTCACTGTTGTTCATACTCTAACAGGCAAGGGATCTTAGGTTTGCTTGCTGTATAAAAATGCTGACTCCTTGCCCTCCTCGGTCTACAATTAGTTCAAATTGGGCCACAGGCCCAGGGCAGGCCAGCTTAAGCAAGAGTCATCAAGGCATCTGGGCCTGTTAACCAGTTTGGGAAGTCCTGTACCAGGGAACTTTTCAAATCGACCTTTGTATTGGGAATCCCCTGAAGGGTCAGTCATGTGTAGCCTTGTATTGAGTTTTGTTTCAATTCAAATTTCCCAGTACACTTTCAGTTCTAGGTAAAACAGTGTTTGAGGGAAGAGAAGAAGGTGGAAATATGTTCATTCACTAGTCTACTTGGGAAGGAGGGCATTTTCTAAATCTTCAGTCACCATAGAAACGACTCTCCATGTGCATCTCCCAGTTCAAGTTTAAAGATAAAGGGAGAAGGGGAAGGAAAGGGGAAAAGCCACTCTCGTTTGTAATGCCACTGGAAGAGGTTCGGGTTCATCCTTGATTTACAAATGAGAAGACCGAGAGCATATGTGTGACAAACTTCCATTGGCTCACATCTAATACCGGCAGGGAGAATATGCTCCTCACACAACAAGAGGCTTCCCAAAGTCAGTGTCATAGGCTCTGGGATCAAGGTCCTTGGGTATCTCAAGCAGCTGGAGAAGGCCTTGAGAAGCTCCTTGTGTCCCAGGGTTAGGGCTCACCATCTCAATGATTCAGAAATATTTGCCTGACATTTACGACCCAGCTCTGCTTTCTGTTACTGACAGTTTGAAGTCCAGCTGCGAGGGAGACAGTGTGAAGGAAGAACCAGGACAATCTCATCCTTAAAGAACACAAGGAGGCAGAGGTGGGGGGATGCACAAGCAAACGCCACAGCAGATGCCCTACAGCACGCCCGAAGAAGGGACATGCCACCCAAACAACCCAAAATAACCAGGAGCCCCAGTCTCAGCATTCAACAGAGACCACGGAGTAACGGCAACAGCAGGCAGGCATTCTGTTCCTTTGCCTAGGACACACCGGTCCTTAAGAACCCCAAACCTAGGCCTTTTCATTGTCTCTCACAAAGAGATTTTATATAGACATAGTGAGGAAGTAACACAAACAGGAGAAAATGGTATCTGCTGTAAAACTTTTCAACTTATAGTCCTCGGAAAGAACACACTGAATCTAGCAGATAGATCAGGGAATGAAGACGCTTCCCATGTGATGGTTCAAACCTGATCATTCCATCCCTGGAAACCAAGGGGAAAGGAAAGAATTAACTCCACAAGGTTGTCCGCTGCCCTCTGCACACACACACACACACACACACACACACACATCTCTTACACATAAGAAATTTAAAAACAGATACAAATGAAGGAACGCCATGATATGTGTAGTCTTTGAATGCGACCCTTTAAAGCAAACACTGGGGTGAGGGCACACCTACATGACCCGACTGTGGTAAGACTCTCATTGTCATGTAGAAACACTGGAAATGTAGAAGTGCTGATAGCTCTCTCTGTCTAGCATGTCTTCATTCCTTAACATCCCAGAAGCTCAAGGCTGTAGAACTCAAACTCTGAAAAGTCGACTCTTACGGTACATGAATGAATGAATCCTGGGGACCCAAGTGTTTGCAGTATTTCCAACCTGTAGCCACCATAGCCCAGAGTCTGGTAGGCTTCTCTCTGGGGCTCTGTGGGGAACCTGAGCTTCATGTAATCAAGACACTGATGATTTACACAATCCGTCTCACTCATGGCCATCCTTTCCCCAGAAGATGCCATCTTCCAAGAAAGAACCTAAAGCTTCACGCTGCCAGTGAGGACTCAGAACCTAGTATTAAGTATGGCCCAGACTACAAGTGCTCTTGCTATTTCCAGACCTCAAACTCTTCAGTGACTTCCTGAAAGACAAAACCCTAATCCTTACCCACCTCAGAAGCCTGCCTCTGTGACATCAGCCCTCTGAGCTTCTCCCAGCCTTCTTCCTACCTAAATCTGCTCCAGCCACACTGGTCTCCAGGCTACTACAGCATCTGCCCAGAGTGCATCAGCTCAAGGGCCCTGGTACTGCTTTTCCTTTGAAACCATCACCTTTGGGGTGGGTTTGTTCTCAGAATGGCCAGGAAGGAGCTCACTGTAGACCAGGCTGGCCTTGAACTCAGAGATCCATCCACCTCTCTCTGGCTTCCAAGTGCTGAGATTAAAGGTGTGCACCACCACTGCCTGACTATGAGAAACCAAAGAGTAGTTTTCTAGCTGGGCGATGGTGGCACAAGCCTTTAAACTCAGCACTTGGAAGGGAGAGGCAGGCAGATCTCTGAGTTCAAGGCCAGCAAGTAGCTTCCTGCTGATAAAGCATCTGACCTCCAATTTTCCCATAAATTCATCTTTGAGGCTCCTTGCTAAGTGTGATAGTACCCGCCTGTAGTCCCAGTGCTTGAGAGGTAAAGGGAAGAGGACCAGGACTTCAAAGTCATCATCAGGTATATAATGAGTTTGAGTGCCAGCCTGGGTTACAAGACCCTGTCTCAAAAAGAAGCAATGAGGGGGAGAAGGAGAAAGAGGCTGGGGGAATTTTCATCTTTTTGTAAAATTCTCCTGAACTTTTACTCTAACACATACTTAAAACATGCTATAATTATTTGCTTACAAATCTAACGCCCCCTCCCCCTGCAATCTCAAATTTCTAAAAGCTACTAAGAAAAGTCTCTGACACTAGGTAGCATCCACCTGATGATAATCACCAGATGGGAGATGTTCTAGCCAGAGAGCAAGGCCAGCAACACTCACCAGAGCAGCCCCTGGAGAGACTCCCCAGCCCCAGCAGGTATAGCAAGCACTTGTCTGGGTTTGGACAGCAAAGAGACAAGAGGGAGTAATGAGTATGTTAAGGAGCTGGGGAAGCTCAACACACATCTCCAGTAGAGACAGTTTTGTCAACGTTCAATCAATTCCTCGTTGACCTTGTTAACCTTTTCCAGGAAGGTTCTTCAAAGTGAGCTCTCTCTCTCTCTCTCTCTCTCTCTCTCTCT